>CAJQZJ010000889.1:172918-205740 GCA_907164525.1 Lophiomys imhausi | reverse complement strand
CCATTTTCTCTCCATACATTCCAGCATCAGTCTTCAGCCTTTTGGTCATGTTTCTCTGACAGACATTTATTGTAGAGCAGGGATTATGAAGGACTTAACTACCCTGTCTTGGCAGAGCTAGGCTGTCGACTTCCCTGCTACCAAGTTTTGTCCTTTTGGACAGCAGTCTGTCTGCAGTTGAAGCAAGGAGTTTTTACATGCCAAGAGATAGGCTTGCCACTAATTCAACCATCTCACACTGGAGATTCTTCGATGCTTATCTTCTACTTGGAGTAGAATAGGGGGTGAGGTCAGGAGCTGATATGTCACGATATCAAAAAAAATCTTAATTTAAGACCACATCTTTGAATGCCATATTCTGCAGATCTCTTGGGGTTTTTGAAGATGCCCTATCTATCTCTTGTATTTAGATAAGCAAATGTTGCTTGTCTCTTAACAACTTGATTACTGAGTAGCTTCGAGAATATCTGTGATAGTCTGTCATAGTAGCTAACAAGGTGACATGCATGCATGACTAGGAGTTTGTTTTTCTTTTTTTTTTTTTTGGTTTTTCGAGACAGGGTTTCTCTGAATATCTCTGGCTGTCCTGGACTCACTTTGTAGACCAGGCTGGCCTCGAACTCACAAAGATCTGCCTGCCTCTGCCTCCCAAGTGCTGGGATTAAAGGCGTGCGCCACCACCGCCCGGCTTGAGTTTGTTTTTCTTAACTATCCTAAACAGTTTAAGATGGTTGGTATCCAGAGGCCAGAGCTTCACATTTCATTTTTTAGTATCTCTAGGTAGGATATCATTAGGAAGCATTACCTTTAATTTTGTATCAATATACAAAGATCTATTCAAATGTGGCTAAATATACTCTTGATTTTGTATCAATATACAAAGATCAATGCCTATGTGGCCCAATACAATCTTAATATTGCATCCATATACAAGGGTCAATACCATTGTGGCCAACTATAATCTTAATTTTTTATTAATATACAAAGATCAATACCGATGTAGTCCAAAACAATCTTATTTTTGCACAGTAAACAATGGTCAATACCACTTTAGCCAAATATACTAGTAATTTTGTATCAATATACAAAGGTATAAGGGTATATTCAATAATCTGACCCTTCTTCTTGGTCCTTCCTGTGCTATGTCTATGTCTCAATTTTTCTCAAGTCCGTGCATTCCTACATAGGAGATAAAGAAGGATACAGAAAAGGGAAAGAAGGAATACCCTGGGTCTAACCTCCAAAACCCATTAATCAGGACCATTTAACAACTTGTAATCTCTTCCCCTAAATAACAGAGTTTTCAGTTGTCCTTCAAATAACCAAAAAAGGGGGGGGCGGAGAAACACCCTCCCCACCCTCTGGGTATGGGGCGTCCCTCTCTTAAAATGACTTCCTGCTGATTTGGGTCATAGTAAACCTGTTTGGGGCCCGAACCAAAATGGAAAAATGGTTAAAAATGTTAGTACAATCCTTTTATGTTCAGTCCTTCTGCTCTCAGCTGTTTAGATGTCCTAAGGAGTTTGTAGGCAGAAGCTGAACTTCCAGGCTTTACTGAGGTTCTGGCTGGGGCATTGTGTAGAGCTGAACGGTCTTAGCGATATTGAGTTGTTGTGGTTGTAGGCTTTTGATGGAGACAGCTATTGAGGGGGTCTGTCAAGCTTAATCAACTGGGCCACCAGTCTTCTTTTGGTGTCTGATTCTGTTTTCTGCTGAGGTTTCCGTTGTCCAGTTCTCCCTGGGTTCCTTGAATAGATGCTTTGATTCTCCTGGAAAGATAAGAAGAGAGTCCTGCCTTAATCCTCACTCAGGGACAATCACCCTCTTTTTTTTGGGGGGGGGTAATATTTCTCCTGAAGCAAATTGTTTTTTTGACAATATATAAAGTGTTATCTTTCAAACTGGCTTAAAGAAGAAATTATTTTGTTATTTTGGAGCTAAACCAGCTTTAGTGTATATATTTTGAGATCTCGAAGGACAATTTGTTTGTATTGAGTGGGCCTTTTGTGAGTAGCTTTTAAACTTAGGTGTTTCCAAATCCTATGTGTGTGTGTCTGCATTCTAATTATTGGGATCAGAGACCTGTGGTTCCCATCTGAAGGGATTAAAGATGTGTTCCACCACTCCTGGATCGAAGTTTTTCTCTATTTAGAGTTTGTTTTGTATGAGGCTGACTTTGAGCTCTGAGATCTGCCTGCTTCTGTCTCTAGTGTGTTGGGGTTAAGGGTGTACTCTTCTTGAATGATGGGATTAAGGGTGAGTACCCTCACCACCCTGTTCTGTGTAACTCTAGAATTTATAAGTCCACTAACTCTATGGTGCTCCTCCCGTCTCTGCTGAAGCTAAAGGCATGGGTTAACACCATATTTCTCCTGTATTTTACCTTAGCTCTACGTTTTTTCGACACTTGAAGGTTTATAAAACCAGGTTGAACGGCTGTATCCTTTATTTTATTTACAGTGTTTTAACGTTGTTACCTGCTTTTTTTTTAATTAATAAATTTATTTGTTTGTTGCTACAGGTTACATCCTTATCATATTGTCCTCTTTTCCCGCTTACCAGCCCCACCCTCCCATGCTCTACCCCCTGACCCTTCCGTCTTGTTCCTCTGGGATGGAGTGTCCCTGCCTAACAGTCTCTCACCACAGATCAGGAGTCATATGAGGGCCAAGAGCCTCTTCATTCTCTGGGGGCCTACGAGGCAGTACTGCCAGTGAAAGGTGTCTCCTTGCTACGGGGGGAAAACTAAAAAAAAGACCAGCAGACACACAAACCCATAAAAACAAAGAACAACAACAAAAGAGAGAGGAAAAAGAAAAAGAAAAAAAGGAAAAGGAAAAAGAAAAAGAAATGAAAAAAAAAAGTTTATGTCCAAGTTCCTTTTGGTGTGTTGGTTGTAGTACAGATATCCTGTACGATATAGCTAAAATCCTACTATAAGTGAATAGATGCTGGGGCATCCTTCTGAGTCTGGGTTAGCTCACTCAGGATGAGCTTCTCTAGATCCATCCATTTGGTTGCAAATTGCATGATTTCATTGTTTCTTATAGCTGAGTAATATTCCACTGTATAGATGTACCACAGTTTTTTAATCCTTTCTTCAGATGAGGGACATCTGGGTTGTTTCCAGTTTCTAGCTATTACAAATAAGGCTGCTATGAACATAGATGAGGAGACTTCCCTATGTCTCCGTAAGGTGTCCTTTGGGTGTACACCCAGAAGTGGTATGGCCGGGTCCTGAGGCAAAGTTATTCCAAGGTTTCTAAGATATCTCCAGACAGACCTCCATAGTGGTTGCAAAAGCCTGCACTCCCACCAACAATGGAGTAGGGTTCCCCTTTCTCCACACCCTCGCCAGCATGTGCTGTCATTTGAGCTCTTTACCTTAGCCATTCTGACAGGTGTGAGATGGAATCTCAGGGTCGTCTTGAGTTGCATTTCTCTGATGATTAAGGATGTTGAGCATTTCTTCAGGTGACTCCAGGCCATTAGGGATTCCTCCTTTGTGAATTCTCTATTTAACTCTGTGTCCCATTTTTTGATTGGATTAATTGGTTTCTTGGCATTTAGTTTCTTGAGTTCTTTGTAGATTTTAGATAATAGCCCTCTATCAGATGTGGGGTTGGTGAAGATTTTCTCCCAGTCTGTTGGTTGCCGTTTTGTTCTAATGACTGTGTCTTTTGCCTTACAGAAGCTTTTCAGTTTCATGAGGTCCCATTTATTGATTGTTGATCTCAGGTCCTGAGCTGTTGGTGTTCTGTTCAGGAAGTTGTTACCTGTGCCAATGAGTTCGAGGGTTTCTCCTACTTTTTCTTCTAGTATCTTTAGTGTGGCCGCCCTTATGTTAAGGTCTTTGATCCACTTGGAATTAAGTTTTGTACAAGGTGATAGGTATGGGTCTAATTTCATTCTTTGGAAGTGGACATCCAGTTGGACCAGTACCATTTGTTGAACATGCTGTCCTTCTTCCATTTTGCAGTTTTGGTTTCTTTGTCAAAGATTAGTTGGCCATAGGTGTGTGGGTCCATGTTTGGGCCTTCAATTCGGTTCCATTGATCCACTGGTTTGTTTCTATACCAGTACCATGCTGTTTTTATTATTATTGCTCTGTAGTACAGCTTGAAATCTGGAATGGTGATACCTCCAGATGCTTTTTTATTGTACAGGATTGATTTAGCTATTCTGGGCTTTTTGTTGTTCCATATGAAGTTGAATATAGCTTTTTCCAGGTCTATAAAGAACTGTGTTGGTATTTTGATAGGAATTGCATTGAATCTATATATTGCTTTTGGTAGGATAGCCATTTTTATTTTGTTGATCCTACCTATCCATGAGCATGGGAGATCTTTCCATCTTCTAAAGGCCTCTTTCATTTCTTTCTTCAGGGGCTTGAAGTTCTTGTTGTATAGGTCCTTTACTTGCTTGTTTAGAGTTACCCCCAGGTATTTTATATTGTTTGTGGCTATTGTGAAGGGGGTTGTTCCCTTATTTCTTTCTCGGTATGCTTGTTTGTTGTATAAAGAAGGGCTTCTGATTTTTTTGAGTTAATTTTGTATCCAGCCACCTTGCTGAAGTTGTTTATCAGCTGTAAGAGTTCTTTGGTGGAGTTTTTGGGGTCGCTTATGTATAATAACATATCATCTGCGAATAGGGATAATTTGACTTCTTCATTTCCAATGTTTATCCCTTTGATTTCCTTTAGTTGTCTTATTGCTCTAGCAAGAACTTCAAGTACTATACTGAAGAGAAATGGTGAAAGTTGACATCCTTGTCTTGTCCCTGAGTTTAGAGGAAATGCTTCAAGCTTCTCTCCATTTATTTTGATGTTGGCTACTGGCTTGCTGTATATTGCCTTTATTATTTCTAGGTATGGTCCTTGTATGCCCGTTCTCTCCAGAACTTTTAGCATGAAGGGGTGTTGGATTTTGTCAAATGCTTTTTCTGCATCTAGCGAGATTATCATGTGGTTTTTTCTTTCGTCTTGTTTATATGGTGAATTACATTGACAGACTTTCGTATATTGAACCATCCCTGCATTCCTGGGATGAAGCCTACTTGATCATGATGTGTGTTATTTTTGATGTGTTCTTGAATTCGGTTTGCTAGTATTTTATTAAGTATCTTTGCATCTATGTTCGTGAGGGAGATTGGTCTGAAGTTCTCTTTCTTTGTTAGGTTTTTGTGTGGTTTAGGAATCAGAATGACAGTGGCCTCATAGAATGAGTTTGGCAATGTTCTTTCTGTTTCTATGTGGTGGAAGAGTTTGAAGAGTAATGGTGTTAGTTCCTCTTTGAAGGTCCGGTAGAATTCCATGCTAAAGCCATCTGGCCCTGGGCTTTTTTTGGTTGGGAGATTATTGATGACTGTTTCTATTCCCTTAGGGGTTATTGGGCTGTTTAAGCTGTTAATCTGTTTTTGATTTAGTTTTGGTAGTTGAAATTTATCGAGGAAATTGTCCATTTTGCTTAGGTTTTCAAATTTGGTGGGGTATAGATTTTTAAAATAGGACCCGAATATTTTCTGGATCTCCTCAATGTCTTTGGTTATTTCTCCCTTTTCATTTCTGATTTTGTTGATTTGGGTTCTTTCCCTTTACCTTTTAGTTAATTTGGCTAAGGGTCTGTCTATTTTGTTGATTTTCTCGAAGAACCAACTCTTGGTTTCATTGATTCTTTGTATAGTTATTTTTGATTCTAAGTTGTTGATTTCAGCCCTAAGTTTGATGATTTCCTGTCTTCTGCTCCTCTTGGGCATGTTTGCTTGTCTGTTTTCCAATTCACCCACCTTAGCTGTTAGTTCACTAATATGAGCTGTCACAATTTTCTTTTTGAATGCACTTAGTGCTATGAACTTTCCTCGTAGCACAGCTTTCATTGTATCCCATAGGTTTGGCTATGTTGTGTCTTCATTGTCGTTGGATTTTAAGAAGTCTTTGATTTCCTTCTTTATTTCTTCCCTGACCCAGTGGTCATCCAGTAAGGAGCTGTTCAATTTCCATGTGTGTGCAGGCTTTCTGTTGATTCTTTTGCTGTTGAAGACCAGCTTTATTGTGTGGTGGTCTGATAAGATAAAAGGTGTTATTTCAATTTTCTTGTATCTATTGAGACTATCTTTGTGTCCAAATATGTGATAGATTTTGGAGAAGGTTCTGTGGGGTGCTGAGAAAAAGGTGTATTCCTTTGTGTTTGGGTGAAACGTTCTGTAGATATCTGTTAGGTCCATTTGTTTCATGATCTGTGTTAGACTCAGTATTTCTCTGTTTGGCCTCAGTCTTGATGATCTGTCCATTGTTGTGAGTGGGGTGTTGAAGTCTCCCACTACTAATGTTTTGTGATCAACGTGCGATTTAAGATTTAAAAGTGTTTCTTTTACAAAAGTAGGTGCCTTTGTATTTGGGGCCATAGATGTTCAGTATTGAGATTTCCTCTTGCTGAATATTCCCTTTAATGAGTATATAATGCCCTTCTTTGTCTTTTTTCATTAACTTCAGTTGAAAGTCTATTTTGTTTGATATTAGGATGGCTACTCCAGCTTGCTTCCTGGATCCATTTGCTTGGAAAACCTTTTCCCAGCCTTTACTCTGAGGCAGTGTCTATCTTTGGTAGTGAGATGTGTTTCTTGTTTGCAGCAAAAGGACGGGTCTTGCTTGCAGATCCACTCTGTAAACCTGTGTCTTTTTATTGGGGAGTTGAGTCCATTGATGTTGATGCATATTAGTGACCTGGGGTTGTTGTTTCCCATTAGTTTGGTATAGGTGATGGTCCTGTGCCTCTTTTGGTTTAGTTGCTGAGGAGTTTTCTATTCCCTTTGTTTTCTTGGGTGGAGTTTTCTTCTCTGGGTTGGAATTTTCCTTCTAGGATTTTCTGTAGGGTTGGGTTTGTGGGGAGATATTGTTTATATTTGATTTTATCATGGAATATCTTGTTTTCTCCATCTATGTTGATAGAGTTTTGCTGGGTATAGTAGTCTGGCTGGGCACCTATGATCTCTCAGGACTTGTAGGATATCTGTCCAGGCCCTTCTAGCTTTTAAAGTTTCTGAGGAGAAGTCAGGTGTAATTCTGATGGGTCTGCCATTGTATGTGACTTGACCTTTTTCTCTTACAGCTTTTAATATTCTTTCTTTGTTCTGTACATTTGGTGTTTCAATTATTATGTGGCGTGACGAGTTTCTTTCCTGATCTAATCCGTTCGGTGTTCTGTAAGCCTCTAGGATTTTTATTGGCATCTCTTTTTTCAGGTTTGGGAAGTTTTCTTCTATGATATTGTTGAAGATATTTCATGGACCTTGGAGTCAGGAGTCTTCTCTTTCCTCTATGCCTATGATTCTTAGGTTCCATCTTTTCATTGAGTCCTTGATTTCTTGGATGTTGTGGGTGAGAGATATTTAGCCTTCTCATTTTCTTTGGATGTTGTACTGATTTCTTCCATTGAATCTTCCACGCCTGAGATCCTGTCTTCCATCTCTTGCATCCTATTGTTGATACTCACATCCATAGTTCCTGTTCTCTTCCCTTGGTTCTCCACTTCCTCTTTTAGCTCTGACTGTGTTTTCTTTATTGTTTCTATTTCTATTTTCATGTCTTGTATGGTATTGTTCGTTTTGTACATTTCCTTCTCCAGCTTGCTTGTTTTTGTCTGAAAATCTTTCATTGCTTTGTCCTTTTCCTGTACAAGCTCTGTCACCTTGGCTTGGAGTTCTTTAACGGTGTTGTTTATTGTTTTGGCTTGTAAAATTGTGGCTTCTTTGAATTCCTTCATAGATTTAAGTTCTTCTTGAAGGGACTCTATCACTTTCCATAATGCAGAATTGTCATCATTTTCATGTGTTACTGTTGGTGTGAGGTCATCCGAATTGGATGAGCTAGGATAATTCTGCTTTGTTGGAGTCATATTTCCTTGATTTCTATTTTTTCTTGGACCTTTGGCCATATGGATGCGTTTAGCTGTCTGTTCTTGTCGTTTTCTGTGCTTGGATCCACAGAGGATGCTTTGGTGCAGAGGATGAGTTGCTTGGCTATCTGTCCTTGCTTACAGGGGGATCTCAGGGTCACTGTGTTTTTAATAGCCTGAAGCGCTGTGAGCTGGTGCAGCCTATTCCCAGGTAGTGAGTAATGGTCCGGGATTGTTTCACTGCTCCCAGTTCAGACTTCTCTATGTTGCACACTGAGTGATCAGCTTGTAATGGTTCTGATGGTATGTACCTGTTTGCCCAGGCACAGATTTTGTGGTCTTTGTTTGTTGTCATGGAGGCTGACAGGGCCTGGCTCCACACTTAATATGTCTGGGTTTACCAGAATACAGCTATGGTCCCCTGGCTTCTGGTTTCCCACTAGGCTTCTCCACCACATGCCTGGCAGCTTCCCTCCCTATCTGCTCCTCCATGGGTGGGCGGAGCTTCGGCCCCTCCTGCCGCCTGAGCCGGCCTCCTTCCCTAGCTGCTTTTCCGTGTGTGTGTGTGGGGCTTCAGCCCCGCCCGTCTGCGTCCGCTTCCCACTCCGACTGCTCTGCCCGCTGGCCTCCCTCTCCAGTTCGAGCAGCTGCGGATCACCCACCGAGCACCCTGTTTCTTACTTGTTAAGACTTCAACTATTCTGCAAAGTTTCCTAAGTAGTTATAAGGTCCTCCTGAGGTGTGGGAAGTCCAGTAGGCTAGTGGGCGATCACCATGTGGCCTTTGATTCTGCCTGCTGTGTGTTGGGATCAATCTTACCAGGCGCCTCTCCAAATGGGAGTTCCCGAATCCAGGGATTTAGTGGCTTCCGTGTCTGCAAGAGATGAGGGGAGAACCTTGCCCTGGGACTTTTAACAGTCCCTTGGTGGCTGTGAGTGTTCCCTGAAGGGCCAGACCCTCCGGTTTTTTCACAGTGTCTAACAACTCTGTGTTTTCTATGGCTCTTCTCTCCCACATTCAAAATGCGTCCGTGCAGTTCGCTGCCATCTTGGCCCCCCAGCTTTATAATTTTTAAAATTTACTTCCTGATATTTTAAGCTTTTTTTCTCCTTAAATCTTTCTTTTAATTATGTAAATGATTAATTACAGTAAACATTATTATTTTAGCTGTTAATAGCTACCTATTAATTAATCCATTCCTCAACTTCTTTTCCTCATCAATTTACATGTTATGTTTACTTAAATAATCTGAGTCTACTTAGTCTGGATGTGCATGAATGTCGGATCATCCATTAGAGCATGGGTGGGCTCTCATGTCCATCTTCTTTGAAATAAATTGGCTCCTAGAATAAATCAGCTGCCAATAGCTCTTTTGCTAGAGGGAGGAAATTGATGCCCATCTTTCCTCTGCTTTTTCTTTTTTAAAATATCTTTGGTGTTGTGGAGAGTCCTTGTCCATTACAGGATGATATCATTTAAATTCTTTTTATATTTGTGCAAGTGCACATATATGTATGTATATATTTTAGGTAGCTTTACACTAGAGGGTCTCTACATATCTTTTTAGAAGTTTAACACCCAACTTCAAGCACTTTCTCAAAAAACAACCCCAAAACACAATACAACGCCCAAAAACTAAAAACAAAATACAACATCATCTCAAAAGAAAAATAAATGCAACTTGATGGGGTGAGGTTATGCATTCTAAATGCTAATTTATTGGTCCCAGAAGCCTGCTTGCTCTCTGTTACTTTACTTGATAACCATTGTCTCTGATTGCTTGAATAAATTCTGAGGCCTGAGATCGGGCAAATACAGAGGTAGTTAGGGACTAAGATATATGGGCTTTTGAAGCAGAGATGATCTTGGGTAGAAAAGAAGTAACCAGAGCAAGAAAGAGTACACATGCCAAGGGTTTGAGAAAAGAACCTCATTGCATGTGGCCTGGAGAATAAGAGTCCAGGGGATGTATGTATATATGGGATCATATCTGAGGAATAGAATGAGTTAACTTAGATGGACCAAGATTGTTCAATTCAGGCTAAGGATTGTTAAAATCTATCATGTGTTTGTACATTCATTTATAGTGGTGGGTTAACAAAGAATATAAAATACCGGGGGGTAACGCTAACCAAGCAAGTGAAAGACATGTATGATAAGAACTTCAAGTCCTTGAAGAAAGAAATTGAAGAGGACACCAGAAAATGGAAAGATCTCCATGCTCACAGATAGGCAGGATCAACATAATAAAAATGGCCATCCTTCCAAAAGCAATATACAGATTCAGTGCAATTCCTATCAATATACCAACACAATTCTTTATGGACCTGGAAAGACAATTCTCAACTTAATTTGGAATAACAGAATAGCTAAATCAATCCTGTACAATAAAAAAACTAAAACAAAAAACAAACCATCTGGAGTTACCACCATGCCAGATTTCAAGCTATACTACAGAGCAATAGTAAAAAAAAAAAAAAAAAAAAAAAAAAAAAAAAAAAAAAAAAAAAAAACAGCATGGCACTGGTATAGAAACAGACCAGTGAATCAATGGAATCAAATTGAAGACCCAGAAATGAACACACACAACTATGGTCACTTAATTTTTGACAAAGAAGCCAAAACTGTACAATGGATAAAGCACAACATCTTCAACAAATGGTGCTGGTCCAACTGGATGTCCACATGTAAAAGAATGAAATTAGACCCATACTTATCACCTTGCACAAAACTTAAGTCCAAGTGGATCGAAGACCTTAACATAAATCTGGACCCACTAAATCTATTAGAGGAGAAAGTGGGGAAAACCCTCAAACTCATTGGCACAGGAGACAACTTCCTGAACAGAACACCAATAGCTCAGGCTCTAAGACCAACAATCAATAAATGGGACCTCATGAAACTGACAAGTTTCTGTAAGGCAAAGGACACTGTCATTTGAAGAAAGTATCAGCCTAGAGATTGGGAAAAGATTTTTACCAACTCCACTTCCAACAGAGGGCTAATATACATAATTTATAAAGAACTCAAGAAATTAAACAACAAAAACAAATAATCCAATGAAAAAACAGGGAGCAAAGGTAAACTGAGAGTTCACAAAGGAGGAATCTCTAGTGGCAGTGAGACATCTCAAGAAATGATCAACATCCTTAATCATCAGAGAAATGAAACTCAAGACAACTCTGAGTTTCCTTCTCACACCTGTCAGAATGGTGAAAATTAAAAATAAAAAAATAAAAAAGCTTCAAATGACAGCTTATGCTGGCCAGGTTGTGGAGAAAGGTGAACACTCCTCCATTGCTGGTGGGAGTGCAAACTTGTACAGCCACTATGGAAATCAGTCTGGCGATATCTTAGCAAGCTTGGAATTGTCCTACCTAAAGACCCAGCCATACTACTTCTGGGTATCCATCCAAACAATTTCTTACCAAACCACAAGGACATATCCTCATTTATGTTCATAACATCCTTACTTGTAATAGCTAGAAACTGTAAACAACCTAGATGTCCCTCAACAGATGAATGGTTAAAAAAAAATTGTGGTACATTTATACAATGGAATACTACTCAGCTATCAGAAACAAGAAAATCATGCAATATGCAGCCAAATGGATGGAACTAGAAAAGCTCATCCTGAGCAAGCTAATCCAGACTCAGAAAGATGCACATGGCATCTACTCATTTATAATTGGATTTTAGCCATATAGTAAAGGATAACTATCCTACAACCAACACACCAAAAGGATCAGGAACATAGACTTTGTAAGCTATTAAGGGGACAATTTGCCCTAAGAGTGCTACCATGTTGGCCCCCAGTGCAAGAGGAAGCTCTTAGCTTGCATATGACTGTTGAGCTGAGAGGGGCTGATATGTAGGAACACTCAACATCGAAGGAGTGGGAAGCATGGGAGAGGGAGGAGAGGATGGGAGGGTGGAACCTGGAGGGGTAGAATGAGGGCACTGTGATGGTAATGTAACTGAAGTAATAAATAAACAAATGAACAAACAAACAAACGATTAACACCACTGACTAATTATCCATAATATAAATACTGGTTAATAATTTAACCAATTGTTCCTACAGCAACCAAATAAACACATACATCAAAAACTTTGGAATTCATTGTTTGTTAGTCACCTACTCCTTAACATGAAATCTATTCTGGAATGTTTGATATATCCACTATTGTTCCATGAGAAAATAGATTTTAACTGTTATGACCGGTATAAATTACATTTCCATTGTTAACCTTCACCATAGTGGCTAGGTTTAAATCCATTCAAGTCTCACTAGATGCATTAATGAGTTTTTTGTGTTTGCTTGTAAGAGCATGGGTGAAAAGTTTACTTACACAAATATGAGGATGAAAAAACAACTGTGTCACCAAACATCCTCATTACATCATCATGGATGAGTGACTTAGCTGCATCAGAGAATTCAGCTTTTTGTTACTTTGCTTTTTATATTTCTTGCACTTCTCAAGACTATGTGCAAGTGGCAGGAGGGAGCAAGAGGAGAAATTCCAAGTAACACCCTAATGACCCCATCCCTTCTCTTTCACTATGGATTGGTACCAAGTCTAGTGCCATAAGCAAAGATCTAAACAACACTATACCACTTTAATTTTATCACGCCATGGCTGTCAGTCAGTGCTATCTGCTCCATGATGCTGAAGGGCGGTGATATCATACCTGCAAAAAGATGTTACAGTACAACAATAGTTTTAAAGTTTCTTGAGCAGACCAAGAATCTAAATTTTGCTTTCATTATGTGATATTTATAAGGTGGATTTTTTTTTTACAGAATGGTTTTGGATACAAATTAATTATAAAGACAATTGCTAAAATATCTAAAGAATTATGTATCCTGAATATTGATCTAAATTTTCCAGATTTCATGATATAACTCAACTTATTTTAGAGCATGTGTAATAATAAACAATTTATAAATTAATTTGCTCTAATGCATTTTTGATATCACAAAAGCAAAATATTTTGTAATTTTAAGTTATAGGAGTATATAAAAATCATAAATTCTCATGATGTATAACATATTAGAATTTCAATACAGTGTTTTAATCTTTTAAAAGAATCTTACTTGCTAACAAGACTAGATATATCTACTTTTTTTCTTATAATCTAACTTTTCTACTTAACACTTTTACTTTTTTGATTTTTATCTTTTCTTATTGTAAGGCATATATCAATATATATTTGAATGCAAGGAAATAAGGCCTGGGGTGAAAGCTCAGAAGTTGACACCACTTGTTCTTTTAGAAAATCCGGGTGTAGTTTCCAGCACCCACATGACACTAACAATGTCATACAGCTATAGTTGTAGAAGCTCCGACACCCTCTTCTGGCCTCCATAGACACTAACCTCACATGGTACCCAGACATGTATTCCAGCAAAGACACACATTTATATAATAGAATAAATAAGTTTATTTGTTAGCTCTGAAATGATATACATATATACAAATGCCTTCATATAAACTTAACAGAAAATATTTATATATTAGGAAAATACACAAATATATAAATATAAACACATTTACATTTAAGAATGATGAAAGAAACAGAGACCATGAACTGGAAAGAGAACAAGACAATGGATGGGAGGGTTTGGAGGTAGGAAAGAGAATTGGAAAATGTAATTGTATTTTAATTTGAAAAAATAAAATACTATTTATAAAATAAATCTTTTAAAAGAGAAATCAAGAAAATACCTAGATATGAAATATAATCTATATTTTCTCAAAAATGAACTTCCAATATCCATTTATTTATACAGAATGTTTCCTTTCCATGTACAACGATGTTTGTGAATCTAATGATGTTATTTATAAATACCATTAATGTAGTGTTTCTGCTTTCAATGTATTTTCAGCTTCTTTCCAAACCAGTACATTGAGATCTATCCCATTTCTTTTAAATGCTGCATATTATTTTATTATAAGACTATATCATACTCTCTATGCCATTACAGTATTACTGGGCATTTGGGTTGCTTCCAATTTTTTATATTGCCAATAGTGTTCTAGGGAATATTCTTATATTTTTAACTTTGTGCAATACTACCAGATTCTTGTCACATGAATTCATAGATATAGTTTTGGAAGCTGTGGGCCCTGCACTTCCTATATAATCAGATATATTTATCCCTCTTAGGTCTCTGAGGTGGTTGAAGAATAGATAGCTAGAGTCTCATAGTTAAATTTTGAGTTGTTTAGGAATTAAGAGTGTGTTCTGGATCTAAGAAGATGTTTTTAAAATTGTGAGGCAAGTTAGTATGATAGCTGAGTTAGATATAGAACTTTAAACTCATGGAGATGGTTAGATAGTAGAAGGTTAAAGTCAGGTGCCAAATACACATGGACTGGACATTGGGAATGTATGCTGAGCCATATAACTCTCATAATTGTGGCCTATTTATTTCTGTTGTTTTGTATTGTATTTATTATTATAAGAGAAAGAACCATTTGTTGGACTGAAAGCGGGCGCTGTTGGGGGGGAAAAGATATACCTTAAACTAAAAAAAAAAAAAAAAAAAAGGGGGAGGAGATGGGGGGGTGGGGGGGAAGAGAGGGGAAGGGGGGGACGGGAGGGGGGAGTAGGGAGGGGATTGTGATTGAGATGTAACTTGAAGAAATAAAAAATAAATTTTATTTATATATATATATATATATATAAAGAGATGTCCATGCAAAAGTTGGAAAAATTTGTTAGTTGCATTGAATTTTGGTAAACTTTCTCTGAAGGTTGTAATTGTAATTTTGTGCACTCTTAGTAGAGAGAATATGTTTCTTCTAGATAGAGCAGTTTTACTATTTTGCTTACATTTTTACATATCTACCAGGACTCAGAATTTTTCTCAATATTCCAAAATGTTCCTAACTTTAAAACTGCCCCATCTTTGCAAGTTTTCCATGAGTATCCAATATTTGTTTTTGGTAAGAGGTTGTTATGCACTACTGAAATTTCTCAATGATTTCTTGAAATTAAAAAAAAAAAAAAAAAAACCTTCCCTTGTCTGGATCATGCTGTGTAGAAACAAAAGATCCAGAGGTTAAAACAAAATTCCCAGACCTTAGTTAGCGATCAAGCCCTGAGCAGATGGAGCCTGACCTGATATCTTACATTGACATCTGGCCTAATGCTTGGTGACTCATGTCAATTCACAATGATGAGAAATCTGATAAAACACAAGCTATACTGTAAAACGTGTTACTTTAAAAGGTAGCAGGAAGAGCACCTGCCTCCTATGATATCAGCCTATAAGAAGTCCCATGAGGATAAGACCACAGCTTCCCTCTGTGCTGCTAGGATGAATTTCCAAACCCTCCTAGGGACATGATGCCTTCACTCAGAACTTTCCCAACACACTACTGAAGTGTACTCTCATGAATTCTTCCTTTCCCTGCTCACACATTGCTTGATAAATTACTTTGCTTCTCATATCACACACTGTCTTCCCTCAATCGAAGATGATGGCTCTCATGCCATTTTGTTGGCATACGGGAAAATCTCCCTTCGACCTCTCTTGTTAACTTCTCACCTCGTGTGTGTGTGTGTGTGTGTGTGTGTGTGTGTGTGTGTGTGTGTCTGTGTGTACCACTTAGCATTTCTGAAGTAGCTGAAGTCCTCTCTCTAAGGTAAGATGTTATTTTGGCTACTGATGTAATCAGTCCTGCTAATAGGTGGGATATATTCTGATCCTTACTTACCACTCACAGCTGTCAGTTGGAGGGACAGTTAAAGGTAAAGAAGAAAGCACTCCTTACTCAATTACGAATGTGAAGAGTCTACTTGTTTCTTCTTACAGGCTTCATTCACTCTGTTATGTGCATCTCAAACATAATGTTGCCTTTCTCAGAGGAAACTCATCCAGTGTAGAGAGCTGTGAAGTGCCGCGCCCTAAAGATGGTGCTGGTCTCCGCCTTCCACCAGCCCGACAGTGAGCGCTCTTTATGATAATAAGTTCATATTTGGCAAAGACTGCTGATCTGGCTTGCTTCCGCATACGTAGACCTCTAAGATAGCACCACTTGGCTTTACCTGACTGGCTGTTTAATTAGTATTTAGCCTGTGGGTTGGGTCTGCCCCATTATTCGGAAGACTGTTTTCAAGGGACCTGAATAAACTGCAGGAGAAGAGCTTTTGTGAGTTGTGTCATCCTTGCTGGACAAGGGGGGACACGACAAAGTGGTGGCCCGTACGGGGAACCAGAAAAGACTCAGAACTCCTGCAGTCAGGGGAAGCGCTTGGTAAGTTCCTGGGATAAATCAGGACAATAAAGTTTCACGGAAATAATGAACACAAGGTAAAGTTTCGCGGAGATAGAGAACAAACAGTTAAGTTTCGCGGAGATAGTGAACAAACAGTTAAGTTTTGCAGAAATAGCAAACAAAGGGTTAAGTTTCACAGGCAGTTGCGAACAAAAGGTAAAGTTTCGCAGGAAGTTGCGAACCTAAAGCAAATTTTTAAACATGGGATTGTCTCAGTCACATCCAATTTTTCTGGCTCTTCAGGAGCTACTTTTAGCTAGGAATTTGAAGATTAAGAAGTCTACCTTAGAGAGATTTCTGAATGAATGCGATTCTGTGGCTAAGTGGTTTGCGGTGTCCGGGAATCTTACGGTATCCTGCTGGGACAAATTAGGCAGGGACTTGGATTTTGCTTGGGAGCAGGGGACTCTGAAGCATGGAGTAAGACCGATTTGGAAAATGGTGAGGAGTTGTTTAGAAGATCAGAGGTGTTGTAACGCAATTAAAGAGGGAGAATCAGCTTTGGAACTGCTACAAGGGGAGAGATCTGAGCAGGCAGACAGTGAAAAGGGAAGTAACAAAGGCGAAAAATTTGAGCAGGCAGACAGTGAAAAGGAAGACAAAAAGAAAGTTCCTCTCTATCCCGATCTTAGAAATTTTTTTTTTGTTTTTTTGTTTTTTTGTTTTTTTGTTTTCGTTTTTTCGAGACAGGGTTTCTCTGTGTAACCCTGGCTGTCCTGGACTCACTTTGTAGACCAGGCTGGCCTCGAACTCACAAAGATCCACCTGCCTCTGCCTCCCGAGTGCTGGGATTAAAGGTGTGCGCCTAGAAATTTTAGAGATTTTAGAGATTTAGAGGACTCAGAGAGCACAGATTCTGAAGGAGAGCTACACGCTCTAATAGAACAGTTGGAGAGGACTGTTATTAGAAAAAAGGAAAAGAAAAAAGTAAAACAGAAGGGCGTATCGGCGGCAGTCAGTGTGGGAGGAGCTGTTGCCATGGCGCCTGACACGTCAGCGGCAGTCAGAAACGGGTGGAGTCGTCGTCGCTACAGCGCCTTCAGCCATGCTGGCGGCAGCTGATGTAAACAAAGCCATTGCCATGGCGCCTTCGACTCCTCCTCCATATCCAGAAGCCGCTCAGACAGAGCAGCCAGTTCAGTCCCTG
This sequence comes from Lophiomys imhausi, assembly GCA_907164525.1. NCBI lineage: Eukaryota > Metazoa > Chordata > Mammalia > Rodentia > Muridae > Lophiomys > Lophiomys imhausi. The sequence goes on along the minus strand of CAJQZJ010000889.1, from coordinate 188,413 downwards.
AAAGTAGGGAGATATTTCTGCCCGGGGATGTGGACACAAGTAAGAACAGAATAGAACATTATCCCACTGCACTTGCTGCTTTAGCCTTGAATGGTATCCAACAATGCTTGCAGTCTTTTGGAGTTGCTCCTGCCAGTATAATAGTGCCTTATTCCAGTTATCAAATTAAGATTTTGTGTGGCACTGTAGATGACTGGGCAATATTGCAATGTAGCTTTGAAGGAGTGATTGATAATCACTATCCTAAACATCCATTGCTATTATTTTTTAAGGAGCACCCAGTGATATTCCCTAAGGTTACTTCAGCAGTACCACTTCAAGGATCACCAAATGTGTTTACTGAAGGCTCAAAGACAGGCTGTGGAGCCTATTTGATAGAAAGACAAGAGCCTGTGTTATGTCAATTTCAACCGGGCTCCCCCCAAATAGTAGAATTGAAAATAGTAATTGAGGTGTTTAAAAGATGTCAATTTGCATTCAATTTGATTTCAGATTCAGTTTATGTGGTCAACGCAGTAAAAATATTAGAATTAGCAGGTCCTATTAAGAATAGTAGTACTGTATGTGCCTTATTACAAGAGTTACAAGTTTTAATCTGGCAGAGAAAAAGGTGTTTTTATATTCAACATATCAGAGCACATACAGGATTACCTGGACCACTAAGTGAGGGTAATAATAAAGTTGATCAAGTTGATCAATGGACCAGGATGGAATGCATTTTTTGGAGCTCATTCCTGGATCAAGCCAGACATTTTCACCAATTATTTCATGTAAATGCAAAAACTCTACAGCAGAAATTTCATTTGTCTAGAGCAGATGCTAGACAAGTAGTTTTGGACTGTCCTCAGTGTGTGATTCATCATCATCCTCCCAGTGTGGGAGTGAACCCTAGAGGGCTGTTGCCACTCAAAATCTGGCAAATGGACGTTACCCACATTTCAGAGTTTGGAACCTTAACATATATTCATGTATCTGTGGATACCTGCTCAGGTATCATACATGCTACACCTATGAGTGGAGAAAAGGCTCGCAATGTCATAGGACATTGCTTAGAAGCCTGGGCTGCATGGGGAAAACCACAGCAGCTAAAAACGGACAATGGAACAGCCTATACAGCACAGTCCTTTGTCTCCTTCTGTAATCAGATGGAGGTAAGCTTAATCATGGATAACCATACAATCCTCAAGGACAAAGAATTGTGGAGCGTGCTCATCGCACCTTGAAAGAATGCTTGCAAAAACAAAAAGGGGGAATAGGCCAAGGCCGTACCCCCAAGGAAAGAATGTCTTTAGCCTTATTTACTTTAAACTTTTTCAATTTGGATGCTCAAGGCCGCTCAGCAGTGGACAGACATCAGGATTCCCATGGTTTACCTAAAAGCATGGTGAAGTGGAAGGATATTTTGACAGGCTCTTGGCGGGGGCCTGACCATGTGCTAACATGGGCGAGAGGGTCTGTTTGTGTTTTTCCTCAGAATCAACAAGATCCAGTGTGGGTGCCTGAGCGCCTTGTGAGGAAGATTCGTCATGAAGACCTTCCTAAGGATCCTGGTGATAGTAGCAGTGAGTATGTCAGGAGCGCAGAGCAGTTTGGGTTCAACAAGATTATTTTTCCTTTAGCCCCATGCTTAGTAATATAGTGAATAAGTCTTGTACAGGAATGCTTGATATATCTACTAGGGATCCTCAACAGACTGCCACCAATCCTTTTGATTTGTGGCTTTTGTGTGGAGTAAATGGAAGTTGCATGGACTTGGGACCTGTCATTATGCTTGGAGGAGGAATTTATCAAAGAGGTAATTTTTCCCTAGGGTCTGCTACCAGATTGGATTTCTCTAGTGGTAGTGGCTCTGGTACTTGGAATTCTTTGTTTCATTCTTATCGCAACAAGAGCTTTTCAGCTTCGCCAGTATGTCTCTGGCCTCCTTTTCTGTGGATTGTAAGTAATGGGAGTGCATCCTTAGGTGAAGAAAAGTTAGTATGCACTCCAGGCACATGTTTTTATGCCCTATGCTGGAATGCCACAGCCTTTCCTGTGGCTGTGGTGACTAGAATGCCTCGATATGTACCAGTTCCTGTAGAGGCTCCTAATACCATGATGCTATTCAGGTTTAAAAGAGATTTTGGCATCACTGCAGCTATTGTTACTGCTATCACTGTTGCTGCTGTGGGAGCTACTGCCTCAGCTATTGCCTTGTCTAGTTCTATACAGACTGCCAATGCCCTGAATAACATCTCAGCCACTGTGGCACAGGCATTGGATACTCAGACCTCTATGAATTCTCATCTCAAAGGAAGTCTTATGAGAGTTAATCAACGTATAGATTTAATACAAGAACAGATTGATTCTCTTTGGCAACTAGCACAGTTGGGGTGTGAGTGGAAATTGCAAGGTTTGTGTGTTACTTCCGTGCAATATCAAAATTATACAAAAGCTGCTAATTTGTCCAGACAATTGTCAAAGTTCCTCTTACAGGATTGGTCGGCTGAATTTGAAAATTTGATGAGAGAGCTGAGAGCGACAACCATCCACATCAACTCCACTCGGGTGGATCTGAGCCTGGCTACTGGCTTGACTTCTTGGATACAGATGGCTATGGATCATCTTAAGGAGTGGGCGGGCGTAGGCTCTTTGGCGATACTAATGATATTAGCCTCTCTGGTTTGCCTATGGTGCATCTACAAAATGAAAACCACACAAAAGCGTAATGCAACCATGATTATACAAGCCCTTGTCGCCATTGAGCCGGGCCAGTCCCCTCAGGCATGGCTTGCTGCCATGAAGTAAATCTTCACTAAGCATAGTCCCTGCCCACTGAGGTATTCGTTCCACGGATATTAGGGTCTGGCAAGTCAGTGATGGAGTTGACGGGTAAGTCTCGGCCACCTAAGACAGGGCAGTCCCGAGTGGGGAGGCTGACCCAGAGACGGGTAAGAGTTTGAGCACCGCCCTCCTACAGGCTCAGGCCCACCGTGAGATCCCCAGATAGAGGGATTACGAAGCCTTTCCAGGGACTTTTACCAACTTTAGAAAAAATAAAAAAGGAGGAACTGTAGAGAGCTGTGAAGTGCCGCGCCCTAAAGATGGCGCTGGTCTCCACCTTCCACCAGCCCGACGGTGAGCGCTCTTTATGATAATAAGTTCATATTTGGCAAAGACTGCTGATCTGGCTTGCTTCCGCATAAGTAGACCTCTAAGATAGCACCACTTGGCTTTACTTGACTGGCTGTTTAATTAGTATTTAGCCTGTGGGTTGGGTCTGCCCCATTATTCGGAAGACTGTTTTCAAGGGACCTGAATAAACTGCAGGAGAAGAGCTTTTGTGAGTTGTGTCATCCTTGCTGGACAAGGGGGGACGCGACAATCCAGGGAGAATCTGCATGTATTTGTGGATTCCCTCTTTCCTTTCCTCTCTACATCCTCTTCTTTTTCACATATGCACTCCCTGGTCCCTGGACTGGAAAGAAGCGGAGCTTTGTGTTCACAACTTATAGTCATTGTTTCTCTTAGCAGGCATTCACATTTCTAGGATTTGAGACTCCCTTTTCTCTTCACAAGTGATAGGAACTGACTTTAGTTGAAGCACCTCCCCTAGAGATCAGTGCACCTTAAGCAACCGAACACTTCGTGAATTTTTGTGTTTAACGTATAGGAATCTATAAATGCCCCAAATAAAACCAACTTTTTTTCCCCTTTGAGTCTGATGTCCTCTATTCTCAATAATTTTCTAGATTACTTCAGTACCTGTTCATCTGAATAAGCAAGGAATTGTCACCAATTTAAGGTACCATTTCAGTTGACATGGCCCCTCTTGGAACTCATAATACGATCCATGCCCTCCATTTCCTTCCACTCAGATGTGTATTATATTCTCATCTGGATACCTTCTCTACAATGGGATCCTTTTCACCTTCTCCAGCATGAACACTTGTAGGGGGAAAAGACTTGAAAAAAAAATGGAGGGAGATTATAGGAAAAAAGGTAGATTATGGAATATACTCCTATAGATTTTTGCTACTGATACAAAATTAGGGTTATAAAATTAAGGTTATATTTGGTTACATTGGTATAGATCATTGTATATTGATACAAAACTAAGGCTATATTTTGGTTATGCATTGCATTGTACCTATGTAATTCCTAAAAATGCAATGTGAAGCTCTAGTCCATTTGAAAGCCACTATCACAAACTGCTTAGGATAATTAAGAAATGCAAGTTGATAGTCATTCAAACTTGTGATTTTATTAGGTATTAGTTTAGTTAATCTCAGATGTTTTTGAAGTTAATCAGATATTAAGTCACTAGATACAAGCAACATTTGCTTCAAATATATGGAGATATAAAGATGGTCTTCAAAAACCTTAAGAGATCTGTAGAATATGGCACTTAAAGATTTTTTATTATTTTAAAAATTATTTTATATGGGACAGTCAGCTCCTGACAGTCCCCATTTGACTTGGAAGGAGACAATGAATATTAAAAAAAAAAAAAAAAAAAAAAAACAAAACCTCCTTCAGGAGATAACTACTACTGGGCAGAAACACTCCTCCTCTCTCAACAGACTATTTACATTCCAAAGATAGACCAAAGTTTAAATGCAGGTGAATCAATGGCCTGATTCTACAAAGACAGAATGGGAAAATCCTTCTTATTTCCTGCTACACAATTAATTCTATGAGATATGCTTGACCAGAAGGCTGAAGATGATCCTTCAATGTTATAGAGAGAAACTGAGGACTGTCTAGGCAGCCAGTCGTCTGTCATTCCCCAGTTTTGGAATCTGCATGCTCTGCACTTCCTGTTTATTCAGATATATTTGTCCTTCCCAAGTTTCCGGTGTGTTTGAAGACTACATAGTTATAGTCCCACAGTACATTTTAAGTCATTTAGTAATTAAGAGGATGTTTTAGTTTGGTAATGCAAGTTATGATGGAAATTGAGCTAGATATAGAATTTTAAACTCATCAATATAAGATATATAATATAATATATTTCCTAGTTGAGTTGTCAAATACATATGGGCTGGACTTTGAGAATGTATGTCATGCCTCATAGCATTCATAATTGTTTCCTAATTGTTTTCATTATATTGTGTTGTAATTGTATTGTATTTATTGTTATAAGAAAGGGGCCTTTTATTAGACAAAAGGGAGAAGATGTTGGAGGAAGGTTTTTTACATTGGTTCTCAGAGGCTGATATCAATGCTCAAGATTTGGTTACTGCCCTTTCTGAGGCACTCTCTGGTTAATAAAAGTCAATGATGGCCAATTAGCTGTGCAGAAATAGTATAGGAAGGCCGAACTTCCTGGGAAGAACTTAGGAACCATGTGTTTATACAGAGGAAGCTCTCTTCCTGCCAAGACTAAGGAACAGCAGGGTGTCTCATTGTGAGGTCTGAAGGTATAACAAACCACTTGACTAGTTGGGATTAGGTGGTAGGGTTCTAGGTGAGAATCTCCTGAGCTAAGGCCTAAGCATTGAAACACTAAAAGGTATTGGTATATTTAATTATTGGGAAAAAGGCTGCCATGGGTTTCAGGCTGCCAGCTAAGGCAAGCCAGGCCAGCCACAGGCCTCCCACCAAGGCCCAGGGTCAGCCCTGTCAGGCCACCACTAGCTATTCTGCTAGCCTAATATAAGAGTTTATAGTTATTATAAATGTATTAGCTAACAGAGTTTTGGTTTCAAGTGGTGAAGGCCACCCTTGGTCCAGGGCTTTATCCCTGGGACAGGTCAGGCCACCAGCTATGGCTTGCTGGTCTGCCACCAGCCTGCTAATGGCTCCTCCAGGCTAATTTAACAGTTTATACTTATTAATAAATATAATTCCTAACTAAGTTTCAGTTTCAGACACTAGCTTTCCTTCTCACACTTTTCTCTGCTCTTACTTGCAGTTCCTTGTTTAATCTTCACTGATACAAAACATGTACATTGTCATGTGAGACATTTACTCTCTCTGTCCATCTGATCTTCCAGTAGAGAATTGAGATTGAGGGAGAATTTCCAACCTCTTGTCTTCTCATTTTTCCTTGAGACTCTGTGGAATTGTGTCCTGCTAAGTTATTCAAAATACTAATCTTTGTATCCAAAACTGTAATAAGTAGATGTTGGTTTTCTCCCTTGTGCCTTAATAATTAGTTTTGGTGGAAGAACATAACACCATGGAAATTTTTTCATGGCAGCCAAGAAAGGATTTGCTTGATGGGAGACAGACAAGAGTGAGACTCCCATTTGGATAAATTCAAAAAACAAAAGCTTTGATATGTATGTGGCCAAAGAAATTTTTATCTAAAATTGGCCCATGGTTATTTTGTTTTAAGAGAGTGTACAAGAGTGTACATTCTCAAACTGCTTAACTATTCAATAAATATCTCTTCTTTTTCACCTTGATTGCTCTCTGGATATATGGGTTTATCATGAACAGCTGAATGCAGTTAGTATTTTCTTGGACTTTGATAGTCATTGACATATTTAAGAGGACCTGGTAAGTTCCTGTTTAAATAAGCATCAGTCAGTTATCTGAATGACTGTGAATGTACATCTTTATGCCTAATAGATTCTCCAGAATGGACCACACTTCCCTGGTATTTTAAGACCAGATAGTGAACATTTTTCCTTCTAATGACTTTCCTCATGAATGACTAGTCTCTAAAACTAAACAACTAATCAATGGCCAGTTATTAAAAAGTCCCTTAAATTTGTGATTATGTTCAATATTAAATATTACTTGTTTTATAAGAATTCTTTGAGACTCAACAAGGAAAACTGCAAACTAAAACTGAGGAAGGGAGGCAAGACCCTGGTGCGTTTACTTTCAACTCATGTTGAGCCTGCCACTAAAGGCCCTGAATAAATATTAATAGGGATAGCACAATTGGACTCAGGTCCTTCTCTGATCCACACTTCTAGTGATTTTTAATCATTCCATTTGAAGCCACAGATTAATTTTCAGCACACTTATTGGGACTTGTAGCCCTCTTTAGCTGACTCTGATTCTATGAATATAACCTGGGACACCACACTGATTCAGTAATCTTTACGTTTGTCTTCCACTGATTCTATAACTACTTTTACCTGTACTCTGTAACGCACAATCAGAATACTATGTTTTCTTATAAAGCCCGGTTTCTATAGATTCTAGCAAATGATATTTTGTTGGGAGTTAACTCTTTTTTTCTTTGATATGTCACAATGCCATTATCTTGCCATAGTTTCCTAGATGCCAGGTTGCATCATAGTCTGCTTCTAATGCTCCCAATTGGTAGACAGAGGGCTAACCAGAATATAACTTTTCTCATTGAAGATTCTCAGATGGCTCTATATCTCAAATGACTAAAAGTCAAAGGGATTTTTAAATTAATCCTATTGATCTCATTAAACATCTATACCACAAATTATATATATAAAACAGGAGAGCCACTATAGTAGCCCAGCAGTTAAGGGTTCTTGCTGTCAAACCTGGAGATCGGAGTTTGAGTCCTAAGGGTCAGTGGATAGAGAGAACTGACGACCAAAATGTATCCTCTAACCCAAACAAGTGTATGGTGGGTGGTAGAAGTATATGCTCATGCACACATAATAAATAATAACAATATTTTAAACACCATAAATTGCTAGACGGTTTAAAAATAAAACACACAGGAATGTCTTATAATTCAAGGGAAAGTGAATTCTTTAATTAACTCTCCTCTATTCTATTCATTCAAGTTCAATACTGATTGCTAACCATTCCCATCCCAACATTTTCCAGTACTCTATCTGATCTTCAAAAAAATTGAGAATTTCCCATAATGATTCCTGAGTATTATATGTAGATATTTCCAATGAGTCATTATTTTTTTTCTTGAAAGCTTTTCTTTTTTTTTCAGAAGTGTGTTTGGAAATAAGGAAAAATTTTTGTAAATGGAGTTATATTAACATAAACTAGATTTAGCAAATACCTAGGAGCTTCTGATGCAGTCTCTTAAAAGGGGAATGAAGATCAAATTAGCCTGGCAGCTGTGGGCACTTGGCATGGCAGCATGTGAACTAAAGACAAAGTTTATGGCTTGCCATTGTTTGCAGCTGCTAATAGCCTTACAGAATAGGCAGAGCCCAGATTAGGCTGATGCCAGGTGAAACAAGAACAGATGAAGTGGATGGAGCCTGAGAGTTCTACAGACAAAAAAGATGCAGGAGGGCTTGTATCATCTGGTGGAATTAATGCAGGTGGACTGAAAAGCTGATTTCAAACAGAACTGAAAAAAAAAAATACAGTTAGCTCTCACTGAAGCAGAAAGCAGGTGGTGAGCAGAGAAGTTCTCAGCAAGGCAGCAACAAACCAAGGACTAAATTCTGTGCCACAGCTTCTCCCTAGAGGGATTTGACTAGTTGAAACAGCAGTCTGAATAGAACTGTGGCCAGCCCTAAAGACTGAGGCAGAGTGGCTGAGTGCCTAATACAAAGTAACTAAGTTGTTCTACGGACAGCTGAGGCTCCTGAGAGAAGAAAGCCTCAAACATCTTAGCAATGAAATAGCCAGTTTACCCTAAAGGACTATGCCTGAGGTGTTGCTGAGGAAAGAATGTTGACAAAGTGCCTTAAAAGATCTACTCTTGAGGTATTCCTGATAACTGAAGACCTGCCACAGAGACTGTATTCTTCCAAAAGGTTAGGATTAGTTGTTAGATAATATTTGCTACAGTTATCAATAAAGTTAGTTGTTAGGTAATAGGGGGTAATAGTTGTTCTTAGGGCTAGTAGTTAGGTAATTAGTGCCTATGGTTACTAATAAATATATTTGGTAATTAAAAGTTTCATCTTCAAATTTTTATTGCTTAAGAGTGAAAAATGATGAGGCAATAAAATCTGAAGTTACAAGGCTACATTGTCAGGTTTGCTAAGTGGAAGGAAGTGCATACAGTTAGAAATTGATGGAAGTCCAATTATTTAAAATGACTGATATGTGAGAGACAGCACTTATGAAATAGTGCTCATTAATGATCCCATGCTATACCTCTGAAGCAGGTGATGGAGTAGGACTTCACTGTTCAATACATCCATTTTCAACAATTTATACCACTGTATACATCAATGTCTTTTACTGTAGCTGTTGTCAGGTCTAAATATTGTATACTTCTGAGTGAATATTATTTCTACTCTGCCTCTGCTTATTGTCTAGTTCTTATCTGCAGGATTGGATAAGGAGAATTCTTAGCTTATAAATATTTTCATGTTTACATCTCTTATCCTTTAGTAGAAAAATGTTTGGAGAATCAAAAGATTGATTCCAAAGATATTCTTTTTTTTCCTTAATTTTTTATTTCTTCAAGTTACATCTCAATCGCAGTCCCCTCCCTATTCCCCCCTCCAGTCCCACCCTCAACCCCCCATCCTCTTCCCTTTTTTTTTTCTTTTAAGTTTAAGGTATATCTTATTTCCCCCTACAGTTTCCCCTTTCAGTCCAACAAATGGCTCTTTCTCTTATAATAATAAATACAATACAAAACAACAGAGGTAATTAGGCCACAGTTATGAGGGTTATGTGACTTAGCGTACATTCCCAATGTCCAGTCCATATGTATTTGGTACCTGACTTTAACATTCTACTATCTAACCATCTCCATGAGTTTAAAGTTCTATATGTGACTCAACATTCATACTAACTTGCAACACAATTTTAAAAGTATCTTCTTAGATCTATAATACTCTCTTAACTCCTAAACAACTCAAAATTTAATTATGAGACTCTAGCTATCTGTTCTTCAACCACCTCAGAGACCTGAGAGGGATAAATATATCTGATTTTATAGGAAGTACAGGGCATACAGCTTCCAAAACTAAGAAATGACATACCTGTGGCTGCCTGGACAGTTCCCATTTTCTCTCCATACATTACAGCATCGATCTTTAGTTGTTTGGCCCCGTTTCTCTGACAGACATTGATTGTAGAGCAAGGGTTATGAAGGATTTACCTACCCTGTCTTGGAGAGCTAGGCTGTTGACCTACCTGCTTCCAGGTTTTGTCTTTTTTGGACAGCATTCTGTCTACATTTGGAGCAAGGGGCTTTTCCTACTAAGACATAGGCTAAGGACATGTTTTTCATAGTACTATGAAGAACTGCCAAGGGCTTATGTAGCCCATAGATATTAGGTAGCAGTATTTATCATAGAGCCTGGCTTATACCATTTTTTATTATAAAAGAAAGTGAGTACATATATGAACAAGGAAGGAAAGAGACACAAACTGAATGAAGGTAAGGAAGGGAGAAAAATGAAATATAAAGTACAATTTTGATTACCACAATGTCAAGGATTTTTTTTTTTAATTCTAAGACATAATCATTTTTTTCTATCTAATTCTTGGTACCCATCCATTTTTGCATATTAAAATCACAATTGATGCCCTAGTCATTTTTCAATAATTACTTGTGTTGGCTGATGTTTAAAAAGTATTTCATCTTTTCATTCCTCTATTTTATTATGGATTTTCTAATCATTTTTAAAATTTTTGGTGAACCTCACATACCTGTATATTACATATTTTTTTCCTTTATTTTTTATTTCTTTAAGTTACATCTCAATCGCAGTCCCCTCCCTATTCCTCCTCCAGTTCCCTCAACGCCCCATCCTCTTCCCTTTTTTTCTTTTAAGTTTAAGATATATCTTATTTCCCCTTTCAGTCCAACAAATGGCTCTTTCTCTTATAATAACAAATACAATACAGTACAACAGAGGTAATTAGGCCACAGTTATGAGGGTTATATGGCTTAACGTACATTCCCAATGACCAGTCCATATGTATTTGGTACTTGACTTTAACATTCTACTATCTAAACATCTCCATGAGTTTAAAGGTCTATATTTGACTCAACATTCATACTAACTTGCAACACAATTTTAAAACTATCTTCTTAGATCTATAACATTCTCTTGACTCCTAAACAACTCAAAATTTGGGGCTGGAGAGATGGCTCAGCGGTTAAGAGCACTGGCTGCTCTTCCAGAGGTCATGAGTTCAATTCCCAGCAACCACATGGTGGCTCACAACCATCCATAATGAAATCTGGTGCCTTCTTCCGGCCTGCAGATATATATACCTACAGAACACTGTATACGTAATAAATAAATCATTAAAAAAAAGGATTTGTTTTTAACACAATCTTTGATTTTTATAAAGCTTGCATAAATTCTAGCAAAAAAAATGTTGTTAAAGAAAGGTTGAGATAGCAACTAAACAGGATCTTTAAAATGATGTGTAAGTAGCAAAGGACTAACTACAATATTATTTCCCATCAAATTATTGGTTATATAGTAAAATTAACTTTGAAGTCTGGGTTTGATATAGGTTCTGATAGTAACTGTTATCACTCATTCTCCTCATTCTCGTTTCCTTTCATTTTATGTTGTTAAAGTAAAAAAGGCATTGCATGGAAGAATGATAAATAGGGATATAATATTACATATATGTCACTATCACATTTCATCACTGAATGAAGTCAAAGCTGGGACTCAAACAGGGTAGGAACCAGAGTGCAGGAACTGAAGCTGACTATAGAGAAAATGCTTACTGGCTTGCTCCCCTGGCTTGTTCACTCTGCTTTCTTATACAACCCAGAACCATCTGTTCAGGAGTGACATGGCCCATAGTGGGCTGAGCCTCCCATGTCAATCATTAGTCAAGGAAATAACCCACAGATTTTCCTATAAGCCAATATGATGGGTACATTTTCTCAGGTAAGTCTCCCTTTTCAAAACTGACTTTAGGCTTGTATTCAGTTCACAGAAAACTAAACAGTTTGCCTCCTATTTGAGAGTTCCAGCAATAAATTCTTGATGTCATGAAGACCCAACTCAAAACAACATCCCTTATGTCTCTCTCCTTTTTTCTTTCCTTCTTTCCCTTTCCATTTCTTTCATTCTTTTCTTTCTTCTGCATTTCTTCTTTAAAAAGAAAAAATGTCTTTTGTTATTTCAATAATTTTGTGTAACACTAGGGCATGATTGAAATCAGCTTTCAGAACAACCCCATGCAATGCTCCTGTAAGGTCTAAGTATGTTAACATGTGGAAATTCAAGGCCAGACTGAATGAAATTCAGTAACACAAACAAACAAAACAAGAAATCTGCAGTCTTAGAAAACGTACTTATAGCTATCCATTCATTCATCTAAAAAACACTACCAGGTACAGATTCAGTAAACTGCTTCCCTTACAAGCCTGAGAACAAAAGTTTGATTCTCAGCACACACAGTTTAAATAGATAAATAGATAAAAGCCAGATGCAGCAGTGGATGCATGTACTTTCAGCAGGTAGAGGCAGATGCAGAAAGGTTCTTGGGACTTTCTGACCCACCAGAATATCTGGTTACCTATACTCTAGGTCCAGTCATAAACCTTGTTTCAAAATAACATGGAGGGAGGGTCATGGCTTGGTGTGGTGAAAGTGCTTGCTGCACATACATGAGGACATGCTCCCTAGCATCCATATAATGGGAGGAGTGACTGCATGTGACTATATCCTTAGCATTTCTCGGGAGTAGAGATAGAGCATGATTTTAGCCTCTGGACAGACTGTGTAGTTCACACACTCACTGTAAAGACAGTGAGCTCTAGATTCAGTGGGAAACTTTGTTTCAAGTGAATAAGGTAGAAATAGAACAGAAAAAAATGTCATCCTTTGACTGACAAAGGTATCTACAGACACACACACACACCACACATCACACACCACACATACACATATATACACCACATACCTCATAAACATACACCAGACAATTGATATATATAAACCTCAGGGACAAATCTGTTGAAAAACCATGATGTCATCACTGATGTATCTTAGAATGTCAGCATTCTCATAAGTGTCATCTTTTAGTTTTTTTAGATAAACCTTTCTAGACAAAATCAGAAAAATCAGAATAGTAAATCTAAACTGACGTTAAAAACATGGTCCTGCATGAGTCCCCTGAATCACTGAGGACAGGTAAAACAACCCACTTATTCAGATATCTAACTCCTTCCTCCAGCCTCTAATTGCCCCTTCCAACTGGATATCTTTCCCTGACTATGGCTTATAGAGTTACAGTACAATGATGTTATGAATCACTTGTGTTAAAAACAAACAAACAAAAAACTATTGTCTATAATTAAGTTACTTTTCTGTTTGTTTGGCTTAAATATGGGAAAGCAGTTGCTAAAACAAAGTATCCTATATTAGAGTTTACTATAAACATTGTATCCTAACAAAATAAATATGCTATCTATCTTGAATAATGTATGTATATAACATGTTAATCTTCTATGGCATACTCTTACCAAGAAGTAAATCTTAAAACAAAAAAAAGTTACTGGATTTATTAAAATGGGTGAATCAATTTAAGCTTTCTTATGGTTTGTCAAATGTGTAAAATATTATATTTCTCTTCAGATAGAATTACATACTGTGTAGCTCAAAGATAATCCCTATGGTCCTGGCATATGTTACTTAATTGTCTCAGAAGGAAATGCCATAAATAGCATGCTGTCATCCCCCACAGGCATTGGCTCATCTGTCACAGTAGGGGTATCCAGACAGGGTGAGGTGCTCTAAGACATTGCTTAGTCTATGTAAATCACAGCCATTACTTCTTACCACTTCCCAATTGGTCAATTATGTATAAACATGTGTTAATAAAAATTTGCCTCTGTGCCTCTAAGCTACACACCCATAAAGCTATGTGAGTATAAATGTATAAATAGCATATATTATTATCTGATCTGACCCACCTCATAAATTATGATCCAAAGTGCCTCCATAGAAACAAAACTCCAGGAAAACACTCAAGGCTGAAGGATAGGGAGCCAAATGATAGAATATAGAACAATAAATTTCTTTATGTCTTTGTATCTTTTTCTGAAAAAAAAAACTTGGATTTGTTTTCCCTTAGGAATAAAAATAAGCAAACGAAATATTAAATCTTAAACTACACAGTGTTAATGATATTGCTTTGGGTCACACCACCAAATCTTGTAATAGTGTGGTAGGCAAATCATGCCATTCCAGGCAACAGGTCTGGTATAAGGTTTATTAGGGTAACAGAGGGGCAAGGGCAGGGAATAGAGGCAGAGTCGTGAGGGAAAGAGGGACTTAGAGAAAAACCAGGAAAGAGAAACACAAAAGAGAGACAGGAAAGAAGTAGCAGGAGCTTTTTATCGCACCACACCTAGCACGTCTATTGGCAGATGATGATGTTAGCAATTAAAGAATGGAAGGATCCTGAAGTCAGGCTAGTAGAAATGCCTATAGACTTACACAGACGCTTTTTGTTAGCCATAGAATTCTTAATTTCCACAAGTGATGGAACCATAAATATTTAACTCAATTGTTCATAATAAATATAGAAGATGAAATTCTGTGGAATTGTAGAAAATTCTAAGAGTAATATATTTTAATTATTTATATTTTTACTTATGTGTATGTCTGTATGTGTATGCTACAAGTGTGGTGTGGGTGAGTATGGAGGGAAGAAGGTGTCTGATTCCCTGTAGCTGGAGTTGCAGATGTGTGTGTGCCTCCAGACATGGGTGCTGGAAACTGATTTCCCAACCTCTGGGAGAAGAGGAAAATCTTTCCACTATTAAGTCATCTCTCCATCCCCTAGAACAATTCTTTTAGAAAATATTTAATGGTTCTTGTAATAATGGACAAAAACTTTTTGAGAGGATTCTCCAAGTTGAGCTCCATGTGAAACTGTCTGAGGCTCTGAGAGACTATAATCAGCATATTTTAATAGGACATGTAAGAACTTCAGAACTACAAATCCTGAGTCAAAATCCTCTCTCTGTCTTTAGGGGACTACATCATATTAAAGACACCATTGACTTTGCCAGAATATGTTTCCTTGACAAAATATAAATCTTGCTGATGATGTTAATCCACGTCAGAATTTTAAAAACAAGTGAGATTAGTAAGAAAATACTTTTTCTTTGTACAGTCTCCCTATAATTGTTTCTGCAAGAACATACATTTAAAATATTGAAATATTTATGAGTAACGATCATAAAGTTATGGTTATCTTCATTTGCTATAACAAATACAAAAACATGTTCCTTTTTTTTCTGTTGGAGTCCTTTTAATTCTCAAATAATATGCAATTCTATTTTTGCAAAGCACTGTTTTTGTTTTTAATAACTATGATAGGAACTATACATGCTGTCTTTTTTTTTTCAAAAACCCCGAGATCTGCAGAATATGGCATTCAAAGATGTTATCTTAAATCAAGATTTTTTTTATATCGAGACATATCAGCGCCTGACAGCATCCCCTATTCTACTCCAAGTAGAAGATAAGCATCGAAGAACCTCCACTGTAAGATGGTTGAATTAGTGGCAAGCCTTTCTCTTGGAATGAAAAAACCCCTTGCACCAACTGCAGACAGACTGCTGTCCAAAAAGGACAAAACTTGGTAGCAGGGAAGTCGACAACCTAACTCTGCCAAGACAGGGTAGGTAAGTCCTTCATAATCCCTGCT
>CAJQZJ010000889.1:63259-77918 GCA_907164525.1 Lophiomys imhausi | reverse complement strand
GTGATAGACTGTCATAGTAACTAACAAAATGACACGTTTTCATGACTGTTAGTTTCTGTTTCTTAATTATCCTAAACAGTTTATGTCGGTTGGTAGCAAGAGGTCAAAACTTGACATTTCATTTTTAAGTATTACTATGAACAATACCTTTAAGAAGCGTTACGGGAACTGTCCAGGCAGCCACTGGTATGTCATTTTTTAGTTTTGGAAGCTGCAGGCCCTGCACTTCCTATATAATCAGATATATTTATCCTTCTCAGGTCTCTGAGGTGTTTGAAGAATAGATAGCTAGAGTCTCATAGTTAAATTTTGAGTTGTTTAGGAATCAAGAGGATGTTCTGGATCTAAGAAGATATTTTTAAAATTATGATGCAAGTTAGTATGAAAGCTGAATTAGATATAGAACTTTAAACTCATGGAGATGGTTAGATAGTAGAATGTTAAAGTCAGGTGCCAAATACATATGGACTGGACATTGGGAATGTATGCTAAGCCATATAACTCTCATAATTGTGGCCTATTTATTTCTGTTGTTTTGTATTGTATTTATAGTTATAAGAAAAAGAACCATTTTTTTGGACTGAAAGGGAGAGATGTTGGGGGGAAAAAAGAAATACCTTAAACTGAAAAAAAAAGAAGGGAAGAGGATGGGGGGGTTGAGGGGGAGGAGGGTGGAAGGGTGGGACTGGAGGGGGGAGTAGGGAAGGGATTGTGATTGAGATGTAACTTGAAGAAATAAAAAATAAATTATTAAAAAAAAAGAAAATTGGGAATAGTTTTACTTCAAGACCCAGCTATCCCACTCCTGAGCATATACCCCAAATATGTGTCACCAAGTCACAAGGACATTTCTTCAACTATGTTCATAGAAGCTTTATTCATAATAGCCAGAAACTGGAAACAATCCAGATATCCCTAAACAGAGGAATGGATAAAAATTGTGGTATATCTACACAATGGACTACTACTCCACTATCAGAAACAAGGATATCATGAAAAGTGCAGACAAATGGATGCAATCAGAAAAGATCATCCTGAGTGAGATAACACAGACTCAAATGATACATATGCTATTAACTCACACATAAGCAGATATTAACCATTTCATACAGGATAACCATGCTACAACCCATTCACCCAAAGAAGCTAAGTAATGAGAGTTCAAGGGAGGATACTTGAATCCCACTAAGAAGGGGAAATAAAATAGACATCATGAGTAAGGCATTGAAGGAGACAAGAGGGATCAGATGGGGTGAGGGAAGGTGTAGGAAAAGAGTACCAGGAGAAACAACTGGAATTGGAGGCATCTCAGGGTTGAGCTGGAAACTCAGTGCAATGGAAACTCCCAGGAATGTACAAGTTTCCAAGCAATGGGTGGTACAGAACCTGCACAGGTCATCATTTGTAATCAGGCATGTCTTCCAGTGAAGGGATTGTGAACCAATGCAGCCACATAACTTTTGAGCTACAGTTTGTCCTGCCTACAAGATGTGCTGGGTTAAAGGTACCACAGAAATTGTGAGAATGGCCAACCAATGACTGGTCCAGCCTGATACTCATGCTATGATTGCTAGCACTGCCTTGAGGGCTAGACTCAGAAGTTGTATATCTCAGAGATCTATGATAGAAACAAACATGAATGGTGAAAATGGCAAAAGAAATGTCAATGAATCTAATTTCTAGGATATTCTGCTATTCTCATAGTTTGGTGCCTAGTTCAACTGTCATCATAGAGGCTTCTTTAAGCAACTGAAGTAATTAGATGACAGAGGCCCACAGCCAAACATTAGGTAGAGCTTGGGGAATCCTGTGGAAGAGGGGGAGGAAAGATTTTCAGGGCCAGAGGGGCCAAAGAGCACAGCCCACATAATAAAGTAAGTAGGAATTATAGGGCCTCATAGAGACTGAACTATCAATGAGGGAGCCTTCTTGGGACTGACATATAGACCCTTTGCATATATCTTCCAGTTGTGTAGCTTGATCTTCTTGTGGGACTCCTAACAGTGGGAGCAGGAACAATCTATAGCTCATTTGCCTGCTTTTGGGATACTTTTCCTCATACTGCGTTGCATAGACCTGCCTTAATTGAAGGGATGTGACTAGTCTCACCCTAATTTCATATGCCACAGTTGGTTGATATGGATGGGAGGGCTGATCTTTTCTGTAGAAATACAGAGGAGTGGATGATGGAGCAGAGAAGAAGTAGGGGAAGTGACTGAGGAGAGGGGGAATTGTGTTCAGGATGTAAAAAACTTACTGATAATAAATATTAAAAATTGGTTCATACACCCATATTCATCCAGACAGCATTAAATTAAACCTGAGATTATATTTGTATAGCCATATGATTCTATATGTAAGAAAAATAATTAAGACGAAGTCATGAATTTGAGAATGAGTGGGAGGAAGAGGTATATGAAGGGGAGTCGATTAGAGTGGAAATTATAAAAGTGCAGTACACATGTATGGAATTCTTAAAATATACATACTACTTGTAAGATGGCTATTCTGGATTTAGTATGTAATTTGGGGCAAGTTTCCCTCTTCCTCATTTGACCATCATCTACCACCCTGTGTAAAGATATGTATAACCCTTGTTTCTGAAGCTCCTGTCTATTCAGTCCAAATAATCTTTATGTTCACCAAAATAAGCAAATATAAATAAATAAATAAGTAAATAAGTATGCATTAAATAATATCTCATTTAATAATTATAAAATTCTATCTCAGCAACACAGGTGAAAAACACTGATTTAGAGTTAGTAATTTTCAATCCTTGACAAAATCATATAACTGCTCTTAGGCAATTCAGTTTTCTATGCATCGGGTTTTCTATTACGAGATCATAAGCATATAATTCAACTATGGATTAAAAACTCACATTAATAAATGCATCCTGAAAATCAGCCTCTAATTCTGACAGCTCCTCAGAAGCCTCTCCTCATAATTCACTGTGCTTTAAACTGTATTTTCTTGTACCACATTGGCAATCATCACACTTGCTTAGGAATCAAAGTTTTCTATAAAATCAGTGTTATTTTAGTCGCAACAAACGCATATATCTCATTTAAAATAATAATCTAATAATAGTTGAGATTTTTCATAAGAAATGTGTATTCTCAGGTTATTATGGAGAAGTAATTTCTTAATATAGGCACCAATGCCAAGTAATAAATAAGAAACAGATTCAGAAAATTTCCTGGCAAACAATTCTACAAAACTAAAAATGGTTTGTTCTAAGACTTTCAGACTAGTCCCATGGAAAGATGTATTGTTACAATAACAAGAACAATGCACACATATTTAGCTATATTGAAATATATAGAAAAATTATCATGCGTATCACATGTATAGAACCATAGTATGCACTAATCATGGACATTTGTGTGCATTTTAAAATTTTTATTACCTGGGCTTGGAGAAATTTTTTACAAAACAGATTCATACAAACAAGTAAAAGCAGAGTAAAAAGCAAATTCCCCATAAAGTGCTTGCACAGCAGAGAAACGTAAAATTTTGGCATCCAGTTAGTTTTGTGTGGTATTAAAAAAAAATCGTTCATATAGTTAAATCTGCTGTATTTTACAACTTTTGTATGTAAAACCTTAGGTGGAATTGATGGTTTATCCCATCTGACTTAGCCATGTGATGCCTCTTACGTTGGGGAGCTCTCACTCTGTTCTGGTTCCTACCAGTGCTCCTCAACTTGGGCATGTGGGGCCAATTTGTTCCCTCTGAAGAAAAAGGAGAGAGGGTGGTATTTAATTTAAGCCTTGACATAAGGTTTAATTTGATAAAAAGGAAAGCTGTGTCATTGTAAATCTTGCAGGAGGCAGTCACATTGGGAGAGTTGTCAGCCCCATCTGGTTTAACATCTTCTGAGGTGTTTGTTAAAGTAACTATTACTTTCCAAAACTCACTCACATAATTGAATGAATGCTTAACTGCAAATATAATGCTAGTCTTTGTTCTAATCTACTGTTTTGTTTTGTGTGGAACATGATAGATTACATAAAGTCATCATATGAAATACAGGTTTAGAGTAGATACAGAGATCAGGTAAATTCTTGAGTATGAATTTCATAGAAGGGCAAGGTTTTAGTTATATTTTTGTATCTTAATTTAAAGATGAAAGAAAAAATTCAATTAGTTCAGATAGGATGGACAAAGGATGAATAATAGGACATTACGATTAGTGGCAGTAATTTACCTTGAGGTATATTTGTATGGAAAGTTCAGTAATATAATAATAATTTAAATTTACATTTATGTGGATAGGCTCATATTTCCTATATGTCTTACTGGGTCTTGGTAAGCAGTGGAGAGATAAGAAAATTCTTACTGCTCTTGCTTCATTGTACTTATAACATACAGAAACTAATAATGATTGAAAGAATATTTCATAAGGCAATGTGTGGGAAGCAACCATTGAATATTCAGCATATGCTGAAATTCACATGGAGTTTATATCACTGTTTTATTACTTCTTCACTCTACTTACAGTTAGAAATATCTAACATATACATAAAGTTTATATATGTAAATTTTGTAATATGTAAATATATACTTATAGAAATGGAGTACTTGTATTTGAAGCCCATTGTGTTGTGCACATGCTTACTATTATAAAATAACACAGAATGGCTTTCAGATCACTGTATCTGGAGCTATCCTTTTCGTATTTGCATTCTAAGTCTAGCCATTTGTTATTGTTTGAGAGTTTGAAGATAAACTGTTCTTCAAATTTATAGTGCCTTTATTTTATTATTTATTATTATTGTTGTTTTGTTGTCATTTTGTTGTAGTTGTTACTGTTTTGGCTCTTCTTTTAGTGTTATTAATCTACATGAATGCCATCAAGGTGTTGTTTGTTGATTGGTACTTAACAAAAGATTTTAATCATTAATGGATTATAAACTTAAAGACCACTTATTTTGCTGAGACATATGAAACTTTGAGCAAGCTTCAGTAGATATTTTCCACAAAATATCATTATATGAGGAAGCTCTTAGCTCTCACATGACTGCTGAACTGGGGCGAAGGACTGATAGGTAGGGACACCCCACTGCAGAGGAGTAAGATAGAAGGGAGTGGGGATGGAGGGTGGGAGGGTGGGACTGAGAGGGGTGGAAAGAGGGCACTGTGATATAGGTGTAACTTGAAGTAGTAAATAAACATTAAAAAAGTATCATTGTCAATAATTCATAGATGAGTGTTTCATATTATGAAATACAGAATGTTGTCATTGCTCTTTTTATGAGTTACAGCCTTGAATATGGTGGGACGTGCTGTGAGAGAAGGGCTAAAGAGTAAGGGCACTGGAAATATATTGTGATATGAAGGACCAGTGCATACTAGAAAAAGAGAAGAAGTTAAAAGAAAGAGGCATTTAGAGCCTGGTTTCCAAAAGATACAAAATTCTTAGTGAATGAAGACTCTCTTTCTGAATTTGGAAGCCTAGCTGGGTGAGGAATCATCTTGTGGTACTCTTTCCTTTGTTCCAGGGGAAAGCAGACCCCTCCTTAAAACTACTAATCTCATTAAAAATTACAACCTCTTTCCAGCATGAATTTTTACTGTAACATTAAGTTTCGTATATATTTTTGTCTCTCCAAACTGTTAGTTATTCCTTTATGCCTCCATTGCTCTTTTTTATTGTAGACCTACATATACATTATCAATGAAACATGTATGTGATATCATGTTAGTAGCTGTTGTTTCTTTCTCTTTTTTGTTTTTTTGTTTTTGATTATAATGATTAATGGATTTGCTTTGTTTTGGTCCTGATGATATTTTGGGCTGAAGTATTATAACATGTTAGGAAACCATAAATATATTATGTCTATATTCTCCCCACAAATGTTCTATACAAGCATTGTAACATGCCACACACTCAATATTGTGCAGCCGAATAAATTACTTAATTATTTTTAATAGTTAGCTTTCAGCCAAGTTACAATAGTCCTCAGTGCTAGACATTTTTTAAAAAGTAGTTATGGCTTTGTTAATTATCCCCTAAGACCCAGCTCTTAAATACTTGACCTCTGGCCACTATAAGATAACACCAACTTGGAAGATGGCAGATGCTCTTGAGAATATTTGGGTTCTAGCCAGTTCCTCTCTTCCTTCCTCCCTCATAATATTATGTGTCACTATAGGTACCAAAGTAATGGCTCAACATATCATGGACTGCAATATCCAATCTTAAGCCAAAATAAACATTTCACCACGATAATTTGATTATCACACATATTCTTGCCATAGCAAGAGAAACCTGACTTACAAAATATTACTGAAAGACAATGCTTGTATAGAATATTTGTGGGGAGATTATAGACATAATATATTTAGAGTTTCCTAACATGTTATAATACTTCAGCCCAAAATATCATGAGGATCAAAACAAAGCAAATTCATTTATCATTATAACCAAAAACAAAGAAACAAAAAAGAGAAATAGCAGCTACTAACATGATATCACATACAAATTTGGAATACATAGTTTAGTCAAAGAGGATTGAAAATATTTGATTTTGTGCATGATTAAAATAGCACACCACTTACAGTGTATTATGTGCCAAATATGTATTTAAACTGTTTATCAATTTTATTTTATTTTTATTCTTCCAGTACCAGTAGGTTATATGAATTATTATGTATTTTTATATATTAAGAAACTGAGATACATCAATGGCTTTATTTCTCAGTCACATAGGAATAGCCACCCAGAGACATACCTGAGTAATCTAACTCTTTAGTTTTGTCCTCTAATTATGATTGTACAATAGAGCTTGAGATAGTGGATGGGTACTCATTCATACAATGTGAATTACAGGACATCTTCTTTGTTACTGCCTCAACAGTGGGATTGCAAGTACAGCTTTGCAGGGACATAGAACACATTTTCCATTGGCTCTTAGCGTGCAATTTCTCAACTTGACTCTTGTATACTTTAGTTATTTACCTTTAGTTGTTTTGCTATAAAGCTACAGATCACTGTGCCATGTAAGATTCTGATTTCAATTTAAGCAGCATGTATTAGTGTCTTAATTTGCTATATATATTCTGCTTTATAATGTAATTGACCAAGGAAGGTTGTGGTGTTTTGTCTCATTTGTTAGCCAGAATAAATAAACAGCCCTTACTTTTCCAGACTCTTTGCCAACATTAAATTAATTTAAAGTGTGTTTCATTCTGTTCTGTTCTCTGAATCTCTCTTCTTGCTGTTAATAATAATAATTACTCTTTCTTAGCTCTCTGATCTGCTAGTAAATTTCATCCGTTGATCAAACAAGGCAAATGAGATGAAATAGAAATCTTAGATACATTTATATTACTTAAAGGCCTACTATAAAGCAGAGTTATTTCAACTTTGTTCCTTTATACAGTGTGCGAAATTATGAGGTCCACATACTAAGGCTGTATAATAAATACATCTTAGAAAAAATGAAAAAACACAAACTAAAAGACATTATCTTGTTTGCAGCTATTGCTACCACAGACTTTCAGTGTATTGGCACTATTTTAAACATTTAAAACATTTGAGTGCAAAAGACTGTTGTACAAAATATTACTTTTCATTATAAAGGGTTCTAGAAACTTTCAATACTAACTATAAAATATAGGAAAAAATATGAAAAAGAAGAAAGTAACTGAAACAGAAATTACTGTTTACTGTGACAAGACATCTACTGAAAACATATTAAAGAAGGAGACTTATTCTAGTTTATAATCTGAGGGTCTGTCTATCATGTCAGGGAAGATGTGGCAGCAGGAGCAGAGGGTCACTGTATCTGTATTGTACCAAAAATCAACAAGTATATGCATATATCTATATATATATATGTGCAATTGTTTGTATATGACTTTTATTTTGCTGGAGCCAAGCCAGAGATGGTACCAACCCACACTCAGGGTGAATCATCCCTCCTTAGTTAATAATCTGGGGAAACACCTTAACAAATGTGTAATGGGAATCAGTTTAGTGAATATGTGGGGGCTTCTTAAGGACAGTCTCTTCAAAGGGACCATGAAGATCAGCCTGGCATCTGTGGGCACTTGGCATGGCAACATATGGACTAAAACAAGGTTTATTGCTTGGTGTTGTTTTCAGCCGCTAACAGCAGACAGAGGAGGTGGAGACCAGATTAGGCTGAAGCCAGATGAAACAAGTAGAGACCCTATTTAAGGACAAGGGAGCAGAGTCCGAGGTTCCCATGACAGAGATGATGAGGTGCAAAGGAGCTTGTATCATTGGAGAAGGGGATCTCAAATAGAGCTGTAGAATTAAGGTCAGCTCTGACCCTTCAAAAGAACAGCTTTTACCCTGAGGTGGAAAGCAGCAGGTAGGTAGAGAGGCCCTCAGTAAGGCAGCAAAGAGCCAAGGACTAACAGCCCCCACCACCCCCACTTGCCCCGAGGGGTTTTGCTTGTTGACCTAGCAGCCTGAATTGAGCTACTACAGCTCGCAGGCCCCGCCCAGCGGGAGAGCAGCTGAGCCGTACTGACCTCATTGGCCTCAGGACAGCTGAGAGGCTTAGAGAGAAGGCCTCAAGCATAATTTAAAGTGAAGTTGCCACATCAACACAATAACCAGTTATCCTAAAGGACCTACACCTGAAGTGTTCCTGCAGAAAAATGACCATGTGCCCTAAAAGGACATAGTTAAATTTTGAGTTGTTTAGGAATCAAGAGGGTGTTCTGGATCTAAGAAGATGTTTTTAAAATTGTGATGCAAGTTAGTATGAAAGCTGATTAGATATAGAACTTTAAACTCATGGAGATGGTTAGATAGTAGAATGTTAAAGTCAGGTGCCAAATACATGTGGACTGGACATTGGGAATGTATGCTAAGCCATATAACTCTCATAATTCTTTTGTTTTGTATTGTATTTATTGTTATAAGAGAAAGAACCATTTGTTGGACTGAAAGGGGGAGCTGTTGTGGGGAAAAGATATACCTTAAACTACAAAAAAAGGGTAGAGGATGGGGGGGTTGAGGGGGAAGAGGGTGGAAGGGTGGGACAGGAGGGGGGAGTAGGGAGGGATTGTGATTGAGATGTAACTTGAAGAAATAAAAAATAAATTATTTTAAAAAAAAGGACCTACAATTGAGGACCTGCCCCAAAGACTATGCCCTAAAGGACCTATGATTGAGGACTTGCCCCAGAGACTGTATCCTTCTAAAAGTTAGGTTTAGTTGTTAAACAATAGGTGTTTATAGTTATTAATAGGATTAGTTGTTAGGTAATAGATGTTTATAGTTATTCTTAGGGTTCATGGTTAGGTAATAAGTGTTTATATTTGCTCTAATGCCTATAATTATTAGTAAAAATATGTGCTATTAAAGTTTCGACTTCAAACATGGTCATGTGGATGTTTTCTAGGTGACTCTGAATCTAGCCAAATTTACACTGAAAACTAACCATTGCAATTCCTACACATTGTTAAAACTTGGTATATCTTGTGGATGTATCTGAGAAAACACTTTCCTGGTGGTTGTATCCAGGCAATAAAACCCTCCCTTTGCATTTCCAATTAAACATTTCTCACTTTACACCTATTTAGGTTTTCACAATTTGGAAGTTTCAGTAAGTAGGCTCTTTCTCTCAAGTACTTCTGCTACTCTCTCAATGTATAACATGAGGTTTCTTGATAACAGTAGCAATATCACACCGGTTTTGTCAGTAAACAGCTTGATTGTAACTTTAAATTTGCTCATCCTCTTTTCTTGTGCATTTGCACACTTCTGATCCATGTTTTCCCTCACTCCTTGGGAATCTGGATAAGGACTTTGAGTAGTAAACATGACCCAGCCTGGACATTATTCTGTCATTAAATTTTCTACATCAAGCAATTTACTTCCAAATTCAGTTTCATTCAGTTGACTTCTCATATGGGAAGAATGTGTACATGTTCTTTGTCATAATGTAATATGAATGACCTAGTTAACATAATTTTCTCCATTTAAAATTCCATAAATGGGAATGAATTCTGATCTTCACAACTCCACAAGAATGTCCCAGTAGTGTATGTTTATATTAATCCATGATTTTACTCATGAGCAGCTTCAAACCTCTTGCACTTTTCTCTAACAGCCAGTAAACAAACTATGTGGTATGTGGTTAAGTTTATCTCAGCAATAGACTCACTCAGCACCCATTTTCTGTATTTTAGTTTTCGTTACTGTGACAAAACACCAGACAAGAACAAGTTAAAGAAACTATTTTTATTTGAAATTTGAAGGTACAATTGAAGATGGAAGGGAAAGATGGAGGTAGGAGCATGAGGAGGCACGCAGAGAGATGAATGTTTGTGTTCAGTTTGATTCCTTCTCCATATACAGTTCAGAAACCAAGCCCAGGGAATGATGTCATGTATATTTATAGTGGGTCTTTCCTTTTCAGTTAATGCTCATTGGAAACACTTTCATAGACATGACCTAAGTCACTCTTTCTAGATAATTCTGATTTTACTTAAATTGACCATAAAAAATTTCTCATAGGAACTGATAGATTCTGAATATTAGACCATCAGATACATTTTTCTTCTGATATACAAAATTGAAATTCAGTTTTTACAAAGACATGACGACATACAAGCTAACTTGCTGCTTAGGATATCTACAAGGCCCAAAGATGGATTTGTAGTTACATGTCCCGCCTTTGCTGCAAAACTGACATTTTTAAATTTGTCCACCATTCTATTGGGGATAGTCTTATTTCCAGAAGTTGTAACGTGCTCTGATTACCTTTCCATTTTTTTCCTAAAGGTCTTCATGGGTCATTAATGTCCAATTTGGCTTAAATTCTGATAGCATGTTGTAAGATTATATGAGATATTTGAATAAACATCTATTCACTCCAGTCGTGATACCAAATGCAGAATATATAAATGATTGTACCAAGTCCAGCTTGGTAAAGCAATAAGTTTATCAGGGTTACCCAAAGGAACAGAGATACATGATTATCGACGATCTACAGAAGCCACATATCTGTCTAGGTTTTAGAAAGTGGCAAGAGTCTCCTCACTCTCAGTAATTTTTAAATTTCTTTGTAAATTCCAGAGGTAGCCTCAAGAGCTTTGTAACTTTCTAATATTACTGGACCTAGTAATTCTTGTTAGATTCTTGAATCTTTTGATCCTTTCATGAGGGAATGTCTTTTTTCTCATTTTTTAATAAATTTATTTATTTGTTGTTCAGGTTACATCTCCATCATACTATCCTCTTTCCCCCCTTCCCAGCCCCACCCTTCCACCCTCTAGCCCCTAACCTTTCCATCCTACTCCCCTGGAGTAGAGTGTCCCTACATAACAGTCCCCTGCCCCAGTTCAGAAGTCATATGAGGGTCAAGAGCCTCCTCATACACTGGGGGACTACAAGGCAGTACCACCAGTGAAAAGTGTCTCATTGCCAGTGAGAGAAAACTAAAACAAACAAACAAGCAAACAAAAAGTTTATGCCCATGTTCCCTTTGGTGCGTTGGTTGTAGTATAGATATCCTGTACTACACAGATAAAATCCAACTATAAGTGAATAGATGCCATGTGTATCCTTCTGAATCTGGATTAGCTCACTCAGGATGAGCTTCTCTAGTTCCATCCATTTGGCGGCAAATTGCATAATTTCACTGTTTCTGATAGCTGATTAATATTCCATTGTGTAGATGTACCACAGTTTATTTTATTTTTTTTTGTTGTTTATTTTTATAAATACTTTATTTTTTTTCTTCAAGTTACATCTCAGTAACAAACCCCTCCCTATTCCCCCTTCCTATCCCACCCTTCCACCCTCTTCCCCCCAGAAGTTTCCCCTTTCAGTCCAACAGATGGTTCCTTCTCTTATTACAGTAAGTATTATACAAAACAATGGATATAAATATGCCACATTTATGAGAGTTAAATGGCCCAGTATACCTTCCCAATGTCCAGTTTATACATATTTGGCCCCTGACTTTAACATTCTACTATCTAACCATCTCCTTGAGTTTAAAGGTCTATATGTGACTCAACATTATACTAACTTGCAACACACTTTTAAGAGTATCTTCTTAGATCTATAACACCCTCTTGATTCCTAAACAACTGAAAATTTAACTATGAGACTCTAGCTGTCTATTCTTCAACCACCTCAGAGACCTGAGAGAGATAAATATATTTGCTTATATAGGAAGTGCAGGGCCTGCAGCTTCCAAAACTAAGAAAGGACATACCAATGACTGCCTGGACAGTTCCCATTTTCTCTCCACACATTCCTGCATCAGTCTTCAGCCTTTGGGTCCTGTTTCTCTGACAGACATTTGTTGTAGAGCAGGGATTATGAAGGACTTACCTACCCTGTCTTGGAAGAGTTAGGCTGTCGACTTCCCTGCTACCAAGTTTTGTCCTTTTTGGACAGCAGTCTGTCTGCAGTTGGTGCAAGGGGTTTTTTCATGCCAAGAGATAGGCTTGCCACTAATTCAACCATCTTACAGTGGAGGTTCTTCGATGCTTATCTTCTACTTGGAGTAGAATAGGGGGTGTTTTTGTGGGTTTGTGTGTTTGTTGGTCTTTTTTTTTTAGTATTCCCCCAGTAGCAAGGAGACACCTTTCACTGGCAGTACTGCCTCGTAGGCCCCTGGTGAATGAAGAGGCTCTTGGCCCTCACATGACTCCTGATCTGTGGTGAGAGACTGTTAGGCAGGGACACTCTACCCCAGAGGAACAAGACGGAAGGGTCAGGGGGTAGAGCATGGGAGGGTGGGGCTGGGAAGCGGGAAAAGAGGACAATATGATAAGGATGTAACCTGAAGCAACAAACAAATAAATTTATTAACAAAAAAAAAAAAAAAGGCAGGGGGCAGGGCTGAAACACTGTGAATGGAATAGAGGATACAGCCATTCGGCCTGGTTTTGCAGACCTCCAGGTGTAGAGAAGACGTGGAGCTAAGGTAAAATACAGGAGAATTGTGGTATTGGCCCATGCCTTTGACTTCAGCGGAGACGGGGTGGGGGGGGGTGAGCACAGTAGAATTGGTGGTCTTATGTATTCTGGAGTCATATGGAGCGGGGTGGTGAGGGTGCATACTCTTGGTCCCACCATTCAAGAAGAGTACACCCTTGGTCCAAGCTCCCAGCACACTGGAGACAGAAACGGGCAGATCCTGGAGCTCAGGGTCAGCCTGATGCAGGGCAAACTCTAAATAGAGAAAGACTTCGATCCAGGAGTGGTGGAACACATCTTTGATCCCTTCAGATGGGAAACACAGGTCCCTGATCCCAATAATTAGAGTTCAGAAACACACACATGGGATTTGGAGGGACCTAGGTTTGGAGACTTCTTACAAAAGTCCTTCTTGATGCAGGCAGATTGTCCTTTGGGACCTCAAAATATATACACTAGAGCTGGTTTAGCTCCAAGGTGACATAATGATTTCTTCTTTAACCCGGATTGAAAGATAACGCTTGGTAAGTTGTCAGAAGGCCAAATTTGCTTCAGGAGAAGTACTACATAGCCCCCCCCCACCCCACCCCCAAAAAAAGAGGGCAATTGTCCTAGTGTTGGGATTGGGGCAGGGCTCTGTTCTTATCGTTCCAGGAGAATCGAAGCATCCATTAGGAGAGCCCAGGGACGACTGGACAGCGGAAACCTCAGCAGAGAGCAGAATCAGGCACCAAGGAGGATGAGTGACCCAGTTGATTCTGCCTGGCAGACTTCCTCAATAGCTGTCTCCATCGGGGGCCTGCAACCACCACAGCAATCCAATGTCACTGGGACCGTTCAGCTCTACACAATGCCCCGGCAGGAACCTCAGTGAAGCCTGCAAGATCAGCTTCTGCCTACAAACCCCTTACGTCATCTAAACGGCTGAGAACAGAAGGACTGAACATAAAAGGAGTGTACTAACATTTTTAACCATTTTTTCCATTTGGGTTCAGGCCCCAAACAGGTCTACTATGACCCAAATCAGCAGGAAGTCACTTTAAGAGAGCGACGTCCCATGCCCAGAGGGTGGGGAAGGTGTTTCTCTGCCCTTCTTTTTGGTTATTTGAAGGATAACTGAAAACTCTGATATTTAGGGGAAGAGACTACATGCTGATAAATGGTCCTGTCTTAATGGGTTTTGGAGGTTAGCCAGGGACTTTCTACTTTTCCTTTTCTGTATCCTTCTTCCTCTCCTATGTAGGAGTGCATGGGCTTGAGAAAAATGAGATATAGACATAGCACAGGAAGGTCCAAGAAGAAGGGGCAGATTATTGAATATGCCCTTATACCTTTGTATATTGATACAAAATTAGTAGTTTATTTGGCTAAAGTGGTATTGACCATTGTTTATTGTGCAAAAATAAGATTGTATTGGATTACATCGGTATTGATCTTTGTATATTGATACAAAATTAAGATTATATTTGGCCACAATGGTATTGACCCTAGTATATTAATGTAAAATTAAGATTGTATTGGGCTACATCAGTACTGATCTTTGTATATTGATACAAAATTAAGATATTTGGCCACATTGGTATTGATCTTTGTATATTGATACAAAATTAAGGGTCACGCTTCTTAAAGGTATTGTTTGTAGTAATACTTAAAAATGAAATGTCAAGTTTTGACCTCTCGCTACCAACCAACATAAACTGTTTAGGATAATTAAGAAACGGAAACTAATAGTCATGA
>CAJQZJ010000889.1:48086-62592 GCA_907164525.1 Lophiomys imhausi | reverse complement strand
AAGGTATTTCTTTTTCCCCCCAACAGCTCTCCCTTTCAGTCCAAAAAGTGGTTCTTTTTCTTATAACTATAAATACAATACAAAACAACAGAAATAAATAGGCAACAATTATGGGAGTTATATGGCTTAGCATACATTCCCAATGTCCAGTCCATATGTATTTGGCACCTGACTTTAACATTCTACTATCTAACCATCTCCATGAGTTTAAAGTTCTATATCTAACTCAGCTTTCATACTAACTTGCCTCATAATTTTAAAAATATCTTCTTAGATCCAGAACACCCTCTTGATTCCTAATCAACTCAAAATTTAACTATGAGACTCTAGCCATCTATTCTTCAACCACCTCAGAGACCTGAGAGGGATAAACATATCTGATTATATAGGAAGTGCAGGGCCTGCAGCTTCCAAAACTAAGAAATGACATACCAGTGGCTGCCTGGACAGTTCCCATTTTCTCTCATTTGGCCCCGTTTCTCTTACAGACATTGATTGTAGAGCAGGAATTATGAAGGACTTACATACCCTGTCTTGGCAGAGCTAGGCTGTCGACTTATCTGCATCTTCAAAAACCTCAAGAGATCTGCAGAATATGGCATTCAAAGATGTTTTCTTAACCTAAGATTTTTTGATATCGAGACATGTCAGCTCCTGAGAGCACCCCCTATTCTACTCCAAGTAGAAGATGAGCATCGAAGAATCTCCAGTGGGAGATGATTGAATTGGTGGTAAGCCTTTCTCTTGGCAAGAAAAACCCCTTGCTTCAACTGTAGACAGACTTCTGTCCAAAAGGTACCACAGTTTTTTAATCCATTCTTCAGTTGAGGGACATCTCGGTTGTTTCCAGTTTCTAGCTATTACAGTTAAGGCTGCTATGAACATAGATGAGGAAACTTTCTTATGATTCTGTGAGGAGTCATTTGGATGTATACCCAGAAGTGGTATGGCTGGGTCCTGAGGCAAAGCTATTCCAAATTTTCTAAGTTATTGCCATACTGTCCTCCATAGCGGTTGCACAAGCCTGCACTCCCATCAGCAATGGAGTAGGGTTCCCCTTTCTTCACACCCTCGCCAGCATGTGCTGTCATTTGATCTTTGATCTTAGCCATTCTGACAGGTGTGAGATGAAATCTCAGAGTCCTCTTCAGTTGCATTTCTCTGATGATTAAGGATGTTGAGCATTTCTTCAAGTGTCTCTCAGCCATTAGAGATTCCTCCTTTGTGAATTCTCTATTTAGCTCTGTCCCCCATTTTTTGACTGAATTATTTGTTTTTTTGGCATTTAATTTCTTGAGTTCTTTGTAAATTTTGGATATGAGCCCTCTGTAAGATGTGGGGTTGGTGAAGATTTTTACCAATCTGTAGGCTGCCATTTTGTTTGAATGGCAGTGTCTTTTGCCTTACAGAAGTTTTCCAGTTTCATGAGGTCCCATTTATTGATTATTGGTCTCAGGTCCTGAGCTGTTGTGTTCTGTTCAGGAAGTTGTCACTTGTGCCAATGAGTTCGAGGGTTTTTCCCACTTTTTCTTCTAGTAGATTTAGTGTGACCAGCCTTATGTTAAGGTCTTTGATCCACTGGGACTTAAGTTTTGTACAAGGTGATAAGTATGGGTCTAATTTCATTCTTTTACAAGTGAACATCCAGTTGGACCAGCACCATTTGTTGAAGATGCTGTCCTTTTTCCATTGTGTTGTTTTGGCTTCTTTGTCAAAAATTAGGAGGCCATAGGTATGTGGGTCCATTTCTTGATCTTCAGTTCCATTCCATTGATCTACTGGTCTGTTTCTATACCAATACCATGCTGTTTTTACTACTATTGCTCTGTAGTACAGCTTGAAATCTAGGATGATGCTACCTCCGGATGTTTTTTATTGTACAGGATTGATTTAGCTACTCTGGGTTTTTTGTTGTTCCATATGAAATTGAGAATTGCTTTTTCCAGGTCTACAAAGTATTGTGTTGGTATTTTGATAGGAATTGAACTGGATCTATATATTGCTTTTGGTAGGATGGCCATTTTCATTATGTTGATCCTATCTATCTATGAGCATGGGAGGGAGATCCTTCCATCTTCTAAAGGCCTCTTCCATTTCTTTCTTCAAGGGCTTGAAGTTCTTGTTGTACAGGTCCTTTACTTGCTTGGTTAGAGTTACCCCCAGGTGTTTTATTTTGTTTGTGGCTATTGTGAAGGGGGTTGTTTCCCTTATTTCTTTCTCAGCTCATTTATTTGTTGTATAAAGAAGGGCTTCTGATTTTCAAAAATCTATCAACATAATTCATCATATAAACATGATGAAAGAAAAAAAACACATGATAATCTTGCTAGATGTGGAAAAAACTTTTGACAAAATCCAATACCCCTTCATGCTAAAAGTTCTGGAGAGAACGGGCTTACAAGAACCATACCTAGAAATGATAAAGGCAATATACAGATAGCCAGTGGCCATCATTAAATTAAATGGAGAGAAACTTGACGCATTTCCTCTAAACTCAGGGACAAAACAAGGATGTCCACTTTCACCATATCTCTTCAATATAGTATACTTGAAGTTCTTGCTAGAGCAATAAGACAACTGAAGGAGATCAAGGTGATACAAATTGGAAACCAAAAAATCAAATTATCCCTATTTGCAGACTATATGATAGTATACATAAGCGACCCCAAAAATTCCACCAGAGAACACTTACAGCTGATAAACACCTCAGCAAAGTGGCTGGATACAAAATTAATTCAAAAAAATCAGAAGCCCTTCTTTATGAGGGAATGTTTTAATTTGGAGGAAAATACTCTACACCACAGTCAATCTATTCCTTTATCTCTTACACTATATCTACCTCTTCTTTTGTGATGTATGTGAGACTTGAAACATGATATATTTTACCTTGATTACCAAGCATTGATCCACTATGTCACAACAATGATAAATTATTCTTGTCACATTAGCTGGTTATGAGTTTCTGAATAAGCCACTGCCTACTGAAAATGATAAGTGTTCCTCCATACCCCAAAGTGATAGCAGCAATATTCAGAGACATATAACTTGAGAGACAATTTCATAGGCATATTTTACTTGATTAGCAGAATATGTTAGCTACTTTTCTGTTGCTTTGATAAAACAAAATGACTAAAGGAAACCTAAAAAAAAAAATAGAAATGTTTATTTATTGTGACTTAACTTGTCCAGATGTGATGGGGAAGTATGGCAGCAATGGAAGGCATATCAGCAAGAGCAGAAACTAGAGCACTCACATCTTAAACCATATACTTGAATC
Source organism: Lophiomys imhausi (assembly GCA_907164525.1). Lineage (NCBI taxonomy): Eukaryota > Metazoa > Chordata > Mammalia > Rodentia > Muridae > Lophiomys > Lophiomys imhausi. Next base: position 59,315 of record CAJQZJ010000889.1, on the reverse strand, counting down.
ATAATGAGTTAACTGCAAGTATCTTATACTCAGAATCTCTTTCAACATTGTTTTGGCTATTGGGAGTGTCTTTTTCCACATGGGCAGGGTGCCTTCATTCAGGGTATTTGACTTCTGTTTACAGAGTTATTACTGAAATTTAAAAAAAAGTAAGACACTGACTGATTAGTTTTACATCCTACTTCCATCTCTCCTAGTAAATGTCAATCGATCACTCCACAAATAGAAGGGGAAAACAATAATACCAAAAGTAAATATTAACATTAAAAATATCCTACCTTTCAAATCAATAATTTGGTCAAAACTTGCTTCCTCACCCGGGAAATTGCCAGGGAGCTGCCATTCATCACCTCCCACAAATTAGCAACTCAACTTGTCTGTTTTGTCATTCTCTGCCTGGCTCAAACAGGCTGCCATGTCACTTGTCTTGCCAGGCTTCTGTTCCAGAGGTCTAACAAGCTTTGAGTAGGGCTCTGACTGCCCTGGTCCTGTCTTTCCATTGGCCACCTTCCTCTGTTGAAACGAGCCAGAGTGTGTTAGCAATGTCCAGCACTGTGGGAGAAATGGACACTGGAGGTCTTGTGCAGATAATTCTGTACTCCTGGAAAAAGCACATTTATTCAGCTGCACTTTTAACTTCCTATGTTCACACCTTTTGTGAACTTATGTTCATGCTTTAATTACTTAAAAGCACACAAGCACTAAATTTGGCTATCCTTGTTTTTTTATTTTTGTTGTTGTTGTTTTGTTTTTTAGCCTTGGCTGGTTTGTTTTGTTGTTTCCTTGTTTGTTAGTCTTTTTCTTTTTTTACCTAGGGAATCTATTCCACACAATCACACACACACACACACACACACACACACACAAGGGTTGATTGTAAGCAATCATGGTCTATTCCTTCTTTTCCTCTTTTTTTTTTTTTTTTTTTTTTTTTTTTTACTGCTTTACTACTTTACAAACCTGGCTTTAATATTGGTCTAAATAATTCATGTAGGATAGAACTTTAGTTTGTAAAGATTAAATTCCATCACAGAGCTTATCAAATTTACAGAAATATATTTAAGGTCTCAGACAATATTTACTCATTCTATATGTTTACTTTACATTCTCACTCCATATTTTCTACTTTTCCCCATCAGTAGAAAGTGTTGGAATCCAAGCAATGACACCTGTAGTGAGATCTAATTCCTGTACTTTCCTATATTACCCACATAGCAAGGCAAAGCACCATGGAATTCTTACTTTTCCTGCCAAATTGGAAGAGAAGGTGGAGGATAGCAATAGTATACCTTTTTATGATTTACAATATGATTCTTCCCTTAAACAGGCCTATGTATTCTGGGTAGATACCTGGGCCTTGGTTGCATGTCTTATCTTTTATGGCAATATTCACACAACTGATCCTCTAAGGCACATTTTTATTTTTTAAACTTTTGGAGGCTGCCAATCATGGTGTATGACTTTTTTTCTTATCTTACATGAATCAAAAAAACAATTTCAGAGAGGTTATCAAGAACAAAGAAAAAAGAAAAAATGGATTCCCAACATACTGTTCCTTGCCAGGACCCTTTAGCCTGACAATATGCAATGGAGACACTGATTACTACCTACACTCCCCTGAATACTCCTTCTTTCCTACTCCCGTTATCCTGGGACAGCTTTGTCAGGGATGGTGATCCTCTATCTCTCTCCCTCTCTTTAGAACTTATCAGATCACAGATCCCTTCCCTACAGGGTATTACGTCCTATACACATGGCACAGCAATACCAATAGGCTACTGTTATCCAAGGCACAGTTTCTCCACTCTTATTACCCAGAAGTTATTTGAAAGGTCTTAAGACATTTTTCTGGCCACTCTTCCTCCATTTTCACCTCTCCATATCACAGGCGGCCTTAGCATTTTTAAGCAGGCCCACTTAAAAACAGAAAGGTTTGGTCCACACTTGGTAGACAGTTTTGGAAAAATTAGGATACATGACATTTTTGGAGAAGGTGTAGCTTTTTGAAGGATGTGTCACTGGGGATGGGCTTTAGAAACCAATATGCCTATTGCAAAGAATTATGCCATTGGAAGAAAGAATACCCTAAAAGACCCAGGGTGAGCAAGGTCAAGGTTGGGGATTGGATATGGACTGACCAGGTCAAAGCTTGATCACTCCCTTCCCGGAGTCCATGGTAACCTAGAAAGTAGAGGGGAAGCCAATTGATTTTCTGGTAAACATGGGGACCCACTATTCAATGCTCAAGGAACTGAAAAAATCCCTAGCCAGGAGATGCACCTGGGTACAAGGAGCAAACAGTTCTAAAAAAAATACCCCTGGACAACAAAATGCTATGTGAACCTCAGAAAAGATATTGCTAAACGTTCTTTTCTGGTTATTCCTGAATTCCCCTACCGTTTCTTGGTGAAAAACTTGTTACACAGACTTTGGATTCAAATTACCTTTTATGATTAGGACATTAACCCACCCTGGACTTGCCAAACAGTCCAAGCCCCAGTCTGCATCTAATTTTCTATTTATGCTTTTCCACAGACCATACTGGTGTGCCAGTACCCCAGGGGCCCAGAAGCCTGATAAGGAATCAAAATTCATATAGATAGACTGAGAGACTCAGGAATCCTAATACCTTGTAGGTAGTTTCCCCTGGTGCACTAGAGTACTTCTCTGTAGAAAAATCAGGGACAAAGGGTTACCAGCTGAAACAAGATTTAAGGGAAGTCAACAAAAAGGGGGAAGCATTCACTCCCCAACCCCTAACCTATATATACTGTTGAGTATGCTATCATTGGGCTGACATATATACACTGTCTTGGTCTTAAAAGATGCTTTTTTCATTATGCCTCTGGCTCCTAAAACTTAGCCCCTGTTTGCCTTTGAATGGATTGATCTGGACAATGGTCAAAATAGACAACTTACTTGTACTAGCTACCATAAGTTTTCAAAAACTCTCCTGTCATCTTTGATACTTCAGTTGAAACTCACTCAGATCTGCATGGAGAGCAGATCTGAGTGAGTTTCAACTGAAGTATCCCCAAGTAATGCTACTCCAAGAGAATGACCTCCTGATCACAGTTGTCCACATGGACACCTGCAAGCTTTCCATTGATGGACTAAAAGATTTCCAATGTCTGGGATTCTGGGTGTCTGCTAGGAAGGCCCAACTTTGCACCAGGAAGGCCATGTACTTGGGATTTGACCTCCATGAAGGTTGGAGGTCCTTATCCATGTCACCCAAACAGATAATCTTGGGAATTCCTATCCCATCAACAAAAAGGCAAGTCAGGGTAATTTTGGGAATCATCAAATACTGTAGGATCTGGAGTCCTGGATTTGATGAATTAAGTACATCTTTACATGAAGTCAACAAGGGGCCTGAGGATATCCTTCAATGGACTGAGGCTGAAGGGATGGCCTTCAGACAGAGTAAGAAGCTTTCCACCCTGACCTCATCACTTCTTGACATAAATAAGTCTTTCTGCTTATATGTGGATGAGGGTGGGGATTGCTAAAAGGGGTCCTTACTCAAAAACTTGACCTATTGTTAGTGACCAGTAGCCTACCTTTGAAAACAGCTAGACCCTATGGTTGTTGGCTGAGAATTGTTGCAATCACACCCCTATTCACAAAAGACTTAGATAAATTGACTTTGGGGCACAACTTGGTCATTACCACCCCTCATGCTGTAGAGAGCCTTGCTTGAGAGTCCCCCTCTCCACTGATGACTAATGTGTGGCTGACTCAACATCAGGCCTTCTTGTATTTTACTTGGCCCTGCTACCTTCACCAGCACCCACCCAAACAAATATTTTACTCTAAAGAAGACCTTGGGACCATTTAAAGTCTCCCCAACAACTTTGCCTCAAGAGGATGGCACTTTATCACTGACAAGAGATAAATCCTTCCCCTAATCCTGGGAAGGTACAAAATTACATAGGGGGAATCATATAGGTAAGAATAAATTGACTAGTATACTCAACATGTAGTACTATATTCCTGGCCTGGACAAGATTCTGCAATATACAGTCTCCAAAGTTCTTGCTGCTAGGTAACCAACCCTACTAGGAGTTCCTGTACCAAAGGTAAAAGAGAAAGGGAAACACTCCAAGGGTATACTGGGAATTTGACATCACTGAGATTAAACCAGGCTGATATGGATACAGATATTTGCTATTTTTTTTGTATATACCTTTTCAGGATGCCTAAAGCATTCCTCACAAAAAAAGAAATGTCACAGGTACTTGCAAAGAAGTTCCATATCTTGGTAGAACTCATCCAAAGATATGGTGTTCTGTTAACCTTAGGGTCTGATAATGGGCCAGCATATATATCTCAGGTTGCAAAGGTATAACTAAAGCATTGGGCATAAATGAGAAATTATACTGTGCATATCACCCTCAAAGTTCAGGACAGGTAGAAAGAATGAATCAGACCCTAAAGGAGACCTTAACTAAATTAACCATATAGATCAATGAGGACTGGACAGCACTCTTCCCCTTTGTCCTTAAGAGTTAGAAATACTCCCTACATTCAAGGAATAACTGCTTATGAAATTATGCATAGAAGACCCTCTCTAGTATGCATTAGACTGAAGTCTAAATTAGTTGTAGAAACATCCAACCAACCCTTACTCTAGTCTGCCCAGGTCCTATAAAAGACCCAGAATGATCTGCTCATAAAAAGACCATCTTACCAAAAGCAATGTATCTATTCAATTCAGTTCCCATCAAAATATCAACATAATTCATTACATACCTTGAAAGAACAATTCTCAATGTCATATGGAAAAATAAAAAAAAAAAAAAACAACTAAAACAATCCTGTACAATAAAAGAACTTTTGGAAGCATCACCATTCCAGACTTCAGGTTGTACTACAGAACAATAGTAATAAAAACTACATGTTAATGGCATAGAAACAGATTGGGTGATCAATGGAATCAAATTAAAGACCCAGAAATAAACCAAACATGTATGGATGCTTGATTTTTGACAAAGAAGTCAAAATCATACAATGGAAAAAAAAAAGCACCTTCAATAAATGGTGCTGGTCAAACAATAGGCAGAACTGAAGGGGATCTATTGGAAGAATGGGGGAAGGATAGAAACATCCCAAGGAGATAAGAATTCCATAAGAAGACCAAGGGAGTCAACTAACCTAGTAACATGGCAGGGGGGTCAGAATCTGAACCACCATTAAAAGGGCATCAATGAACTGAACCTAGGGTCCATACACATATGTAACTGATGGGCAGATTGTTCATCATGTGGGCCCCTAGAAAGAGGAGTGGGGACTGTTTCTGGAAAGGACTATGAGGCCTGCATTTTTAAAACTTCCCATCAACAGGCCAGTGGTGCCTGGCTTCAATGGAAGAAGAGCTCAGACCTGATGTATTTCATATGCTGGGGTGGGAGAGAGGGGGCCCTGGAGAGGGACAGGAGGGATGGAAGAAGGGGGCTAGAGGGCGGGAAGGAGGGGAATTGGATTAGAATGTGAAATGAAAACTAAAATAAAATAAAACAATTTTTTAAAAAGATAATATTAAAAGTATATGGAATAAACAAACAAACAAATAAATAAATAAACAAACACACACCTAGGATGCTCTGTGCCTCTGTTGGGAGCTCTGCATGCCCTTACCCCCTCAACCCACCTCTCACTCCTCACTTCCATCCCACCCATTCCCATTCACTATGTTTTTCATCCAGGCAATCAAGTCTGGGTTTAATGACATCAAGTGAACTCTTCGACTCCCCATTGGAAGGGACCTTATACAGTAAACCTGACCACTCCCATGGCTACCAAGGTTGATGAAATTAGTCATTTCTACCTGAAGGTGACACCCAAAGAAGAAGGCCACTTGAAAATGTATCAATGAACTATTCAGTGACATCTAGCTTGCCTGCTAAAGCTAAGACTGGTCAAATCTTGATTCTTTTCTGTTGGATTCCACCTCCCTGGCTAGCCCCAACTATTATCAGCTTAAGATTTATGACTGGGAGGAAACTACTTAACACCCGGATGGGTTCTGGCATAACCAAGAGTGTAGAGAGCTGCGATGTGCCGCACCCTAAAGATGGCGCCAGTTTCCGCCTCCCACCAGCCCGACGGTGAGCGCTCTTGATGATAAACAAGTCCATATTTGGCAAAGACCGCTGATCTGGCTTGCTTCCGCATACATGGGCCTCTAAGATAGCACCACATGGCTTTACTTGATTGGCTGTTCATATAGTATTTAGCCTGTGGGTTGGGTCTGCCCAGGCATTCGGATTTCGGAAGACTGCTTTCAAGGGACCTGAATAAACTGCTGGAGAAGAGCTTTTGTGAGTTGCGTCATCCTTGCTGGTCAAGGGGGACGCGACAAGTGGTGGCCCGTATGGGGACCCAAAAAAGACTCAGAACTCCTGCAGTCAGGGGCAGCGCTGGTAAGTTCCTGGGATAAATTAGGACAATAAAGTTTCACGGAGATAGCGAACACAAAGTAAAGATTCGCGGATAATAGCGAACATACGGTAAAGATTCGCGGATGATAGTGAACAAAAGGTACAGTTTCGCGGGGAAGCTGCGAACCGAAAGTAAATTTTTAAACATGGGATTGTCTGAGTCACATCCAATTTTTCTGGCTCTTCAGGAGCTACTTTTAGCTAGGAATTTGAAGATTAAGAAGTCTACCCTAGAAAGATTTTTGAATGAATGCGATTCCGTGGCTCCGTGGTTTGCGGTGTCCGGGAATCTTACGGTATCCTGCTGGGACAAATTAGGCAGGGACTTGGATTTTGCTTGGGAGCAAGGGACTCTGAAGCATGGAGTAAGACCGATTTGGAAAATGGTGAGGAGTTGTTTAGAAGATCAGAGATGTTGTAATGCAATCAAAGATGGAGAATCAGCCTTGGAACTGCTGCAAGGGGAAAGATCTGAGCAGGTAGACAGTGAAAAGGAAAGTAACAAAGGCGAAAGATTTGAGCAGGCATACAGTGAAAAGGGAGGCAAAAAGAAAGTTCCTCTCTATCCCAATCTTAGAGATTTTAGAGATTTTAGAGATTTTGAGGACTCAGAGAGCACGGATTATGAAGGAGAGCTACACGCTCTAATAGAACAGTTGGAGAGGACTGTTATTAGAAAAAAGGAAAAGAAAAGGGTAAAAGAGAAGGACACGTCGGCGGCAGTCGGTGTGGCTGAAGCTGTTGCTACAGCGCCTTCAGCCACGTGGTGGCGGCTGGTGTAAGTAAAGCTGTCGCCGCGGCGCCTTCAACTCCTCCTCCATATCCAGAAGCCACTCAGATAGATCAGCCTGTTCAGTCCCTGAAAGTAGGGAGATCTTTCTGCCCGGGGATGTGGACACAAGTAAGAACAGAATTACAGTTTGCCTATCCGGTATACCAAGACCCACAAGGGAACAGGTATGAGGAACCGCTTGATTTTAAGGTGGTTAAATCTCTTGCAGAGTCGGTTCATACCTATGGTACTACTGCTTCTTTTACAATGGCTCAAGTAGAAGCATTAAGCAGACATTGTATGACTCCGAGTGATTGGAGTGGCCTGGTCCGTGCCTGCTTAAGTCCAGGGCAATACTTAGACTGGAAAGCTTTCTTGATTGAGTATGCCACTGAGCAAGCAGCCAATAATCAGAGAGATGGAAATCCAGCCTGGGATAGAGATATGCTGCTTGGGCAGGGGAGATTTGCCAACCAGCAGATAGGATATCCTATTCAGATTTATGAGCAAATAAACAAGATAGCTATCAAGGCTTGGAGATCTCTTCCTAATAAAGGGGAGGTGAGTGGGAACTTAACTAAGATTCTACAGGGCCCCATGGAGCCCTTTTCAGATTTTGTAGCACGAATGGTGGAAGCAGCAGGGAAAATTTTTGGTGACCCGGATGCTGCTTTGCCACTAATAAAACAGTTGGTCTATGACCAATGTACCAAAGAATGTAGAGCCGCTATCACCCCTTATAAGAACAAAGGCCTAGAAGCCTGGATGAAAGTGTGTAGAGAGCTTGGAGGGCCGTTAACTAATGCTGGTCTTGCTGCTGCAGTAATACAGTTGGCCGGAAAAGGTGGAGGAAGTTCAGGAGTTTGTTTTAAGTGTGGCAAGATGGGACACTTTAAAAGACAGTGCCCCAGGGGAAGGAGTACAGAAAGTACAGGAAGTGTACAACACCCCAGGCGGCCGGGGTTATGCCCAAAATGTAAAAAAGGGAACCATTGGGCTAATGAATGCCATTCAGTGATAGACATCCATGGCCAGCCTTTAACTCAAGATTGTGGTGGCGCTCGTCCAAAAAACGGACAGCGGGGCCCACGACCTCAGGGCCCACAAATATATGGGGCAGTAGAGAATCAGGACAAAGAACAGAATCAAGAGAGATGGCCAACCCTCTGCCATCCAAGAGGCCGCGGAGAGCCACTGCAGGCTCAGCAGGATTGGACCTCTGCTCCACCACCAGACTCGTATTAACACCCCAAATGGGGGTCCAGTTAATTGAAACAGATTTTAAAGGACTCCTTGAACCTGGTACAGTTGGTTTGTTGTTGGGGAAGTCATCATCAGCCTTGAGAGGACTTATTGTCCATCCTGGAGATATAGATCCAGATTATACAGGAGTGGTTAAGATCATGGTAGCCTCCCCCCGTGGTATAACGGCTATCTCTCCTGGAGATAGAATTGCTCAATTGATCATGTTGCCAAGCTTACATGACCGCTATGCAGCAAAGGATAGAGAGAGAGGAAAGATGGTTTTGGGTCCACGGGCACAGATTTGACTTTTCTCTCCCTGGATTTGGACCAACGCCCCGTCTTGGAGTTAAAAGTTGATGGTAAAAAGATCCTGGGCCTTTTGGATACTGGGGCTGATAGGAGTATCATAGCAAAGAAAGACTGGCCTTCAGGTTGGCCCGTACAAGCCTCTTCTCAAACACTTCAAGGCCTGGGTTATGCTAAGACTCCAGATATGAGTGCAAGGTTATTAAAGTGGCAGGACCAAGAGAACCACTCAGGAGAAATGCAGCCATATATACTTGAGCTCCCTATCTCCCTTTGGGGAAGAGACCTTTTAAAGGATATGGGATTTAAAATGAGTAATGACTATTCTGATTCAGCTCAACGTATGATGCAAGATATGGGATATGCTCCAGGCTTTGGAATAGGAAAATATTTGCAGGGACGAAAGAGTCCCATATCTATGCAGCAAAGACAAAAGGGACAGGGCCTGGGTTTTTCCTAGGGGCCACTGAGGAGGGCATTCCCATAACTTGGAAGACGAAGGATCCAGTATGGGTTCCTCAGTGGCCACTTTCCTCTGTAAAATTGAATGCAGCCAAAGATTTGGTGGATGAACAGATGTCTTTAAAGCATATAAAACCATCTGTATCTCCCTGGAATACACCTATCTTTGTCGTTAAAAAGAAATCTGGAAAATGGAGATTATTGCATGACCTGCGTGCCATAAATCAACAAATGCAGATCATGGGCCCAGTGCAACGCGGCTTGCCGCTTTTATCATCTTTGCCAGCCTCATGGCCCATTATAGTTATAGATATAAGAGATTGTTTTTTCTCCATCCCTTTGTGTGCCAAAGATAGTGAGAGATTTGCATTTACTGTTCCATCCTGTAACCATGAAGAACCTGATCAGCGGTTTGAATGGGTAGTATTACCCCAGGGCATGGCAAACAGCCCCACTATGTGCCAACTCTATGTGGGGGAAGCCATTGCTCCCTTGAGAAAGAATTTTCCAGATTTGAGATGTGTTCATTATATGGATGATATCTTACTGGCAGCTAAGAGTGAACAAATGTTAGATCAGGCTATGAAGAATTAGTTCAATTATTAAAAAAGAAAAGGTTGTTTATTGCTCCTGATAAGGTTCAAAAGGAAAATGTGGTTGATTATTTAGGAGCGAAGGTTGGACCTGAAAAGATAATACCTCAAAAGATTGAGATAAGAAAAGATAATTTAAAGACTTTAAATGATTTTCAAAGGTTGTTAGGAGATATCAATTGGGTAAGAGGCTATTTAAAGCTACCAAATTATGAAATAAGACCCCTATATCACATTTTGAAAGGTGACTCAGCACTTAATTCTCCTAGGCAATTAACAGACGAAGCAAGAAAAGCTTTATGTAAAGTGGAAGAAAAGTTACAGAGTGCCTTCCTAAAGAGATGGCAGGAAGGACAGCCCATTGCATTATGCATATTTGCCACCTATGGTCAACCTACAGGATTGTTATGGCAGGACGGACCATTATTATGGACCTATTCAAAGATTTCTCCGAAAAAATCCATAGAACATTATCCCTCTGCACTTGCTGCTTTAGCCTTGAATGGTATCCAACAATGCTTGCAGTCTTTTGGAGATGCTCCTGCCAGTATAATAGTGCCCTATTCCAGTCATCAAATTAAGATTTTGTGTGGCACTGTAGATGACTGGGCAATATTGCAATGTAGCTTTGAAGGAGTGATTGATAACCATTATCCTAAACATCCATTGCTATCATTTTTTAAGGAGCACCCAGTGATATTCCCTAAGGTTACTTCAGCAGTACCACTTCAAGGGTCACCAAATGTGTTTACTGATGGCTCAAAGACAGGCTGTGGAGCCTATTTGATAGAAAGACAAGAGCCCGTGTTATGTCAATTTCAACCGGGCTCCCCCCAAATAGTAGAGTTGAAAATAGTAATTGAGGTGTTTAAAAGATGTCAATTTGCATTCAATTTGATCTCAGATTCAGTCTATGTGGTCAACGCAGTGAAAGTATTAGAATTAGCAGGTCCTGTTAAGAATAGTAGTACTGTATGTGCCTTATTACAAGAGTTACAAGTTTTAATCTGGCAGAGAAAAAGGTGTTTTTATATTCAACATATCAGAGCACATACAGGATTACCTGGACCATTAAGTGAGGGTAATGATAAAGTTGATCAATGGACCAGGATGGAATGCATTTTTTGGAGCTCATTCCTGGACCAAGCCAGACAGTTTCACCAATTATTTCATGGAAATGCAAAAACTCTACAGCAGAAATTCCATTTGTCTAGAGCAGATGCTAGACAAGTAGTTTTGGACTGTCCTCAGTGTGTGATTCATCATCATCCTCCCAGTGTGGGAGTGAACCCTAGAGGGTTGATGCCACTCAAAATCTGGCAAATGGACGTTACCCACATTTCAGAATTTGGAACCTTAAAATATATTCATGTATCTGTGGATACCTGCTCAGGTATCATACATGCTA
>CAJQZJ010000889.1:25136-47686 GCA_907164525.1 Lophiomys imhausi | reverse complement strand
GGGGGAGGAATTTATCAAAGAGGTAATTTTTCCCTAGGGTCCGCTACCAAATTGGATTTTTCTAGCGGTAGTGGCTCTGGTACTTGGAATTCTTTGTTTCATTCTTACCGCAACAAGAACTTTTCAGCCTCGCCAGTATGTCTCTGGCCTCCTTTTCTGTGGATTGTAAGTAATGGGAGTGCATCCTTGGGTGAAGAAAAGTTAGTATGCACTCCGGGCACATGTTTTTATGCCCTATGCTGGAATGCCACAGCCTTTCCTGTGGCTGTGGTGACTAGAATGCCTCGATATGTACCAGTTCCTGTAGAGGCTCCTAATACCATGATGCTATTCAGGTTTAAAAGAGATTTTGGCATCACTGCAGCTATTGTTACTGCTATCACTATTGCTGCTGTGGGAGCTACTGCCTCAGCTATTGCCTTGTCTAGTTCTATACAGACTGCCAATGCCCTGAATAACATCTCAGCCACTGTGGCACAGGCATTGGATACTCAGACCTCTATGAATTCTCATCTCAAAGGAAGTCTTATGATAGTTAATCAACGCATAGATTTAATACAAGAACAGATTGATTCTCTTTGGCAACTAGCACAATTGGTGTATGAGTGGAAAATGCAAGGTTTGTGTGTTACTTCCGTGCAATATCAAAATTATACAAAGGCTGCTAATCTGTCTAGATAATTGTCAAAGTTCCTCTTACAGGATTGGTCGGCTGAATTTGAAAATTTGATGAGAAAGCTGAGAGCGACAATCGTCCACATCAATTCCACTCGGGTGGATCTGAGCCTGGCTACTGGTTTGACTTCCTGGATACAGACGGCTATGGATCATCTTAAGGAGTGGGCGGGCGTAGGCTCTTTGGCGATACTAATGATACTAGCCTCTCTGTTTTGCCTATGGTGCATCTACAAAATGAGAGCCACACAAAAGCGTAATGCAGCCATGATTATACAGGCCCTTGTCGCCATTGAGGCGGGCCAGTCCCCTCAGGCATGGCTCGCTGCCGTGAAGTAAATCTTCACTAAGTATAGTCCCTGCCCACTGAGGTATTCGTTCCACAGATATTAGGGTCTGGCAAGTCAATGACGGAGTAGACGGGTAAGTCTCAGCCACCTAAGACAGGGCAGTCCCGAGTGGGGAGGCTGACCCAGAGACAGGTAAGAGTTTGAGCACCACCCTCCTACAGGCTCAGGCCCACTGTGAGATCCCCAGATAGAGGGATTTCAAAGCCTTTCAGGGACTTTTACCAACTTTAGAAAAAATAAAAAAGGGGGAACTGAAGAGAGCTGCGATGTGCCGCGCCCTAAAGATGGCGCCGGTTTCTGCCTCCCACCAGCCCGACGGTGAGCGCTCTCGATGATAAACAAGTCCATATTTGGCAAAGACCGCTGATCTGGCTTGCTTCCGCATACGTGGGCCTCTAAGATAGCACCACATGGCTTTACTTGATTGGCTGTTCATATAGTATTTAGCCTGTGGGTTGGGTCTGCCCGGGCATTCGGATTTCGGAAGACTGCTTTCAAGGGACCTGAATAAACTGCTGGAGAAGAGCTTTTGTGAGTTGCGTCATCCTTGCTGGTCGAGGGGGACGCGACACAAGAGTGCTCAGTGCATGCTAATTAGTGTGCAGACTTTTAAGACAGATTTCTGCTGCCTGTGGCCAAGCTTAGGATCACACATCTAGTTCTTGGCTAACTTGATTGGATGAGGGTTTGGAGCAGGTTTTATAACCCCTATTTGGTCAGAGTGTTGAAGACTCAGTTTTGAAACCTCAATCCGGAATTCCCAATTATACACTTGCCCCACTAAACTTGAATTAAGTTGTGAAGAAGATGGCGAATATCACTATGAGAATTCAGGAGGTGAAACTTGGTACTCCTGGTCCCAAGACAATGATATTTATTATGCCCTCTTTTACCATAGAGGACAGCAGCACTTTCAAGGCTCCCTGTTACTAAAAACCTGTAACCATAACCCTAAAAACTTGGGATGTGTTCCTTCCGTGAGACATCTAGGATAAAGGATGGACCAAGCATCTCAGAAAATTACAGACAGGCTAAGACCCAGGCAATGAGTTTACTCTTCAGATTCAGCTCTTTAAGATACCTCAGAACCCTCTAAGGGTCACAGATTCTGGTTTTGGCCGAGGTAATGAGTGAATGAAGACATTTCTGTTTAGCCCCACAGCTCCACATCATTCTTTATGTCCTCCTACGTTAGTGAGCTGGCTGGAAGGACCCATATCAGAATCTTGGGGGTCCCCTCAGATAACAGCGTAGAGCCAATCCTGCCCTAGTATGTTTGTTTGTACGTGTTGGCATTGCCAGGTCAGCAGCATTAGGCAATGTCTCCGTTAGTTTTGACAAAAGAAATCTCAGTGTTAAATGAACAGGTGGACCGAGACACCTGAGGCCTGAGACCCCTGCATTTCACAATCCAATGACTAGAGAATTAGAGGGACTCTGTGGCTGAAGTAACCCTACAGAAAGGAAGAGGGTTAGGTTTGCTGTTTTACAGAGGTAAACTTTGCATGGCTTTAGGGGAGGCTTGTTTCCATGTTAAGCACTTTGGAGTCATCAGGCAGCCTTTAGCCAAAGTGAAACAAACTCTAATACAGAGAGAACAGAAAAGACCAAAGTCCCAGAAGTGTTTTCAAAAGTTGTTTAATTAGTCTCCCTGTCTAAGAGCCCTGCTTACAGTCATAGCTGGTCCTCTGACTCTTCTGTTTTTATTCTTCCTCATAGAATCCTGTATATATAATGCCCTCATTAACTTCATTCAAAAAAGAATAGATCTTTTGGTCATATTCTTTATGGTATAAATAAACTTATGGTCAGGAGAAATCAATTTATCTCATTGTATACAGAAGATGATCAATGATTAGACCTATTTTCATAAAATCAGGGTGAGGAGGATGAAAGATAAAGCCTTGCATGAGTATTGCCGTCTTACACAGCTGCCCATTCTTCTCTGGGGCTTGAACACCATTTATGGTCAATCCAAAGACACACATGTGTTGTTTCTTTTTGTTTGTTTTGTTTTTGTTTTTGTTTGTTTGCTTGTTTGTTTCCAATTCCTTCTGCATTCCAACTTTGATAGTCATGACTCAGAAATCTATTATTAAGCCAGCCTGCTATTGTTCCCTTTTGTGTAATCTTACAGGGCCCAGCTGCTTGTGACTTCCGATCTTGCGATGCTGTCTTACATACAGGGCTTGTGGTGGGGGCTTAAAACTTGCTCACCCAGAAGAGTTGGAGTCACAGTATCAGCTCCCAAGTCTGTGTCCTTGGCTGTCAGTTTGCTGTTCAATTCAATAAAGGTACTCTGTTTAAGATCTATTGCGTCTGGGTGTTGGATTTCTCCTGTGCCCCCAAACATTTATTTCACTACAATGCAATTTAAAAGAGACTTCTCGAGTATGTATGCTTAGATCATGAACTTGAGTAGTAGTTTGATATGATATTTAGTTCCAAAACTATTTTCCCTTCAACAGTGTATTCTTCAATAATTTGATATTACTGAGAAGAGTTGTAACATGTGTCAGTGATCATTATTTAGGTACTTCTTCAGAAATTTGTAGATTCTTTGTTGCTGGTCTTTGTTATTTTCATGGGATAACTTAGAAAAATATATTTAATTACATATTAGACATTCCTTCATTAGTCTTTTTTTTTACCAAAAGAGATTTTTTTCTTTTTAAAATTTATTTATTTATTGCTTCAGATTACTTCTCCATCTTAGTGTCCTTTTTCCACCCCTCCCAGTCCCGTCCTCCCACCCTCTACCCCCTAAAATGAAGAATAACAAGTCTATAAAATTTGCGGTTATTATTCTTCTGATAATGGCTTAATCTCCTCCCAGCATTTTTCTCAGTTTTTATCTAATAATACCCTTACTTGCCTGATCACATTAAAAAATTCACAATCAGTTAGAGGACATGGATTCTTTGATAAAATCACTTAGTACCATATTTGTGTGGGGCAAGTGAGCTGTGGGACCTGGTGAATTGACCTGAAGCAAGAATGAGGTCTAGATGTGTCCCAACCCCGAAAATCTCATCTTGAGACCAGCAGGAGTAAGAATCACTCTCTCCTTGTTCTGGGCCTGTATGCCCTGGTGCACACAGCCTTGGGAGCTCCACTTCCACCACTCTTGTGGTATATAGCCTGGTAGCCAAATTACAGGTTTAACTTCCTCTCTCCTGATAAGGACATGTCCAGCAAAAGCCTAGAATTCCTATTCTTGTAAATAAAGATTCCTAGCACCTCAGCCATAGACAATAATGAACACTCACTCCAAAAACCCTCACCCACTTCTCAAGGTTTATATAGCCCTTGTTCACCCCAAAAAAAGAGAACTGTTTCATTTCTCCCCAATAAAGAAGAGCTGTTTCACTGAAAACCATCTCAGAGAAACCCATAATTCCCCCACCCCTTTGAAATGTAAAGCCTTCTTTGTAGATTTTTCAGGCAACATGGTGGATGTGTGTCAAGTCACAATGATCACAGACTTATACACATGATAATTACCAATACTAGTCTACTTACTGTTTCAATTACAATATACCTAATTTAATTTCTTGGATAAAATGGTCTTTATTATTCTCTTTTACATGTGTATGTTACGTGGCCTCTGCATGGCACTTAGAAGGATACCTGGAACAATCATTTCAAATACTGGCACAGCCATCATTTTGCTTTCATTCTATTTTGATACTTCCTCCCTCTCTTCCTCCCTCCTTACCTTCCTATTTTCCTCTTTCCATTCTTCCTTCCCTCTCTCTCTTCCTCCCTCTTTCCTTTTTCCCTCTTTCCATGTAATCTCATTCTGTTCACCAAATCCATTTCAGTGTCTAATGGGAAGATTTACTTTACGCTTATTGTTTTTTTTTCTTTTCTTCCTTTTTTTTTTTTTTTTTTTTGGTTTTTCAAGACAGGATTTCTCCTTATAGCCCTGGCTATCCTGGAACTCACTCTGTAGACCAGGCTGGGCTCAAAATCCCAGAGAATTGCCAGCCTCTGCCTCTGGAGTGCTGGGATTTAAAGGTGTGCACCACTATGCCAACAATTGCAGACAGCTGTGAGCTGCCATGTGGGTGCTGGGGTTTGAACCAAGGTCCTTTGGAAGAGTTGCCAGAGCCATTTCTCCAGCACCAGTTACTCTAATATTCTATAGCCGCTTCTATGTAGCAAATTGTGTTCTGCCTATGATTTACACGTATGTGTCTACTTACAAATATTACAAACTCATGCTTTTCACCACCTAGCCTCTTAGGTTATCTGTTTCTATTCATTTTATGTTGATGTGTGCTCTTTTATTACATAGATCTCAGAAGGTAAATGATATGAGCCCCATTCTCACCACCCATCATGAATTGAAATTCAAGAAGAGACATTCAAATACTCAAACTTTCTCATAGGACATCTTTAAACAAAT
Source organism: Lophiomys imhausi (assembly GCA_907164525.1). Taxonomy (NCBI): domain Eukaryota; kingdom Metazoa; phylum Chordata; class Mammalia; order Rodentia; family Muridae; genus Lophiomys; species Lophiomys imhausi. Next base: position 42,250 of record CAJQZJ010000889.1, on the reverse strand, counting down.
ATATATTAATGACACATTTAATGTTGTCAACATTAAACCAATTTCATCACTTTCCTTCAGAAATTATAGTCAGACATTATAAAGCATCTCAAACAAAAAGGGAAACCTTAAAAGAAGACTCCAAAATAGAAATTCGTTTTAAGATTTTCATATATTTTCAAGACTGGACTTGGTCTTAGCAACCAGTGATTGTAAATATGGAAAGTCCATTGGATGAGCCATTTCTCAGAGGCAGAATGTCAGGGTTATAAAAACAAGGTCCGCTGGAGAAAAGGAGTTTTTACATGCCTGCACTGCTCTGTATCTTTTGAAAATAACTGTACTGCCTAGGTTTCTTTGTATAGCCTTATTCAGGAAGTGAGCTTTTTGGAAAGAATTGCTTTATTGTTTTTTAGGATGCTTTTATCTAACTCATCAGTATGTATCTGGTTACTTATCAGTTCTATCATTCTGGGACATTTGTTTCCTCCAGGATTTACACTGTGACAGCTTATTCCTAAAGGGATATGAAATACTAGCTTGATGAGCTAGTTCTGTGCCCCTGAATGAAAAGAACCATTAACTCTTTACTGCAAATTCCTTGATGTACAGGTATTAATTTAATTGTTACTTTATAGGAAGCATGGTTGGAAGCAATTAAAACTTACTGATTTGACTTCTTCATGGTTCTTGCATACATTTGATAGTTTATTATAACCATAAATGTATTATGAGTTATATAATACATCATATTCTATTAATTTATAATTAGCTATAAATTCATCTTTATTTTGATAATGATAACATAATAAATAAATTACTGCCTAAAGCCATGATCAATGATAAATCTATGCATTTTATTTTCAAGAACATAAACATATGTCAAATTTTATGGTAGTTTCCTAATCTTTACTTGTTTAATGTGTAGTATAGTTATCCATTGCTATTCCTGAAAGAAGCTCTAGGTTGGAGTGTTACAAATTAATGCCTTTCCAGGGTGACATTAAATAAGGGCTATTAAATCTCAGAAGAAACAAATCCTCTGTTTATAAAGGCTTGTTTTCTCTGGACATTATTACAATTGTAAACAATTCTTACCACTCAGAGAATCAGCAATCTTAGCCTTTAATCTATGGAAATAGAAAGGGATGAAATCGTAGAATATGCACTCTTTGGATATAGTCTGAACTGGACAGAAAGTTTGTGACTATAAATTTGTCACACACACATATCCAATCTACAATTTCTATACATATACATATATATATATATAGTTATGATAGATATGTTCATTATTCTGCTTTGGAAAAAGTAACATTTCACCAGTTTTAATAATTCCATTTCACTTCTTAGAATTTATGCCAGAAGTCAAAGGTCATGGATTTCAGCTATTAATCTTTTCTCCTTGGAAAAACAATACAATGTGTTTGGCTGGGAGAAGAACTTCAAGCTGTTCACTCTGTAGCACTAAGATTTAAACCAATCTCTCTCAGACTTCAATGACAGAACGTTTTGCTTTGTTTACAACAAAATAACACTCAAACATGTCCTGATGCAACCTAGACCAGCTCTGTGGTCATTGGAAGGGTCATACACTAAACTGAATTTTGGATTTACATCTCTTAAAACTTATTAAAAATATTTCTTTTAAAATGTTGTATGCAGCTGTTGGAGAACAAAAATAAGCCTTTCTTTACTTAAACATGAGACTAACTCACTGTGTCTTTCTCATTATTATTTATTTAGCTCATCCGAAAATCTGTGTTATTACAAGGTCCTTGCAGATTACACTAAAGAAGAAAATCTACAAGTGATATATCATTGTGGTGAATGTTTCTGTAATTCAAGGTCCAATTTTAGAATTAGGTGGGGTTTTATCTGTTTATCCTATTAGAATAATTAGTTTTTCCCACAGATTAGAACATAAACTTTCAGAAGTGTACTCCTGCTGTATTTGGCAATACAACCATTATTGAGAAAGCACAGTAGAGTTTGGTCTTTTCTGGATAATTATGAGTAAACGATCATTTTATGATGAAATCATCTTCAGCTTGTGACTCTTAACTCACTTTTCCATCTGGTGTTTGTCATGGAAAGAAGTCAGTCAGCGGAATTAAGCAGCTTGGAAAATAACTACCAGACTTCTTTGTGCTTACAAAGGCCCTCCAATAAATATATCCACTCATTCTCTTTTACCATTTTCTTTCATTCATTCATCTATTCTATCTCTCTCTTCCTCCCTGGCTCTCTTCTCATCTTCACTTTCCTTCTTAATATGACAAAAGAGTGCTTGCTTTTCGTTTCTAATTTTCTTTAAAGTGTTAAAGTACTGTAGTTATTTTCTATTCGTATTCGTCATTCATAGAAGATGAGTACCAGTCAGTCTTTAAATTTTAGTGCCAGTACCATGTTGTCCTGTAAGAGTAAATTTTCAAAAACTTTCTCCCACCCATGCAATCCTTACCACCTTCACTCTTTGAATAAAACTTCTTTTTTTTTAAATACTTTATATTTTTTCTTCTTCAAGTTACATCTCGGTAACAAACCCCTCCCTATTCCCCCTTCCTATCCCGCCCTTCCACCCTCTTCCCCCCAGAAGTTTCCCCTTTCAGTCCAACAGATGGTTCCTTCTCTTATAACAGTAAGTATTATACAAAACAATAGATATAAATATGCCACATTTATGAGAGTTAAATGGCCCAGTATACCTTCCCAATGTCCAGTTTATACATATTTGGCCCCTGACTTTAACATTCTACTATCTAACCATCTCTATGAGTTTAAAGGTCTATATGTGACTCAACATTCATACTAACTTGCAACACACTTTTAAGAGTATCTTCTTAGATCTAGAACACCCTCTTGATTCCTAAACAACTCAAAATTTAACTATGAGATTCTAGCTGTCTATTCTTCAACCACCTCAGAGACCTGAGAGGGATAAATATATCTGCTTATATAGGAAGTGCAGGGCCTGCAGCTTCCAAAACTAAGAAAGGACATACCCATGACTGCCTGGACAGTTCCCATTTTCTCTCCATACATTCCTGCATCAGTCTTCGGCCTTTGGGTCCTGTTTCTCTGACAGACATTTGTTGTAGAGCAGGGATTATGAAGGACTTACCTACCCTGTCTTGGCAGAGTTAGGTTGTCGACTTCCCTGCTACCAAGTTTTGTCCTTTTTGGACAGCAGTCTGTCTGCAGTTAGTGCAAGGGGTTTTTTCATGCCAAGAGATAGGTTTGCCACTAATTCAACCATCTTACAGTGGAGGTTCTTCGATGCTTATCTTCTACTTGGAGTAGAATAGGGGGTGCTGTCAGGCGCTGATATGTCTCGATATAAAAAAAATCTTGATTTAAGATAGCATCTTTGAATGCCATATTCTGCAGATCTCTTGGGGTTTTTGAAGATGCCCTATCCATCTCTTGTATTTAGATAAGCAAATGTTGCTTGTCTCTTAGCAACTTGATTACTGGGTAGTTTAGAGAATATCTGTGATAGACTGTCATAGTAGCTAACAAAGTGACATGTTTGCATGACTAGGAGTTTGTTTTAACTATCCTAGACCGTTTTAGATGGTTGGTATCAAGAGGTCAGAGCTTCACATTTTATTTTTAAGTATCTCTAGGTATGATACCATTAGGAAGCATTACCTTTAAATTTGTATCAATATACAAAGATCTATTCAATTGTGGTTAAATATACTCTTAACTATGTATCAATATACCAAGATCAATGCCTATGTAGCCCAATATAATCTTTGTATGTTGTCAGAAAGCCAAATTTGCTTCAGGAGAAGTACTACCTAGCCCCCCCACCCCACCCCAACCCCCCCCCAAAAAAAGAGGGCAATTGTCCTAGGGTTGGGATTGGGGCAGGGCTCTGTTCTTATCGTTCCAGGAGAATCGAAGCGTTCATTAGGGGAGCCCGGGGACAGCTGGACAGCAGAAACCTCACCAGAGAACAGAATAAGGCACCAGGGAGGACAAGTGACCCAGTTAATTCTGCCTGGCAGACTTCCTCAATTGCTGTCTCCATTGGGGGCCTGCAACCACCACAGCAATCCAATGTCACTGGGACTGTTCAGCTCTACACAATGCCCCAGCAGGAACCTCAGTGAAGCCTGCAAGATCAGCAAGATCAGCTTCTGCCTACAAACCCCTTAGGTCATCTAAACTGCTGAGAACAGAAGGACTGAACATAAAAGGAGTGTACTAACATTTTTAACCATTTTTCCCATTTGGGTTTGGGCCCCAAACAGGTCTACTATGACCCAAATCAGTAGGAAGTCACTTTAAGAGAGCGACATCCCATGCCCAGAGGGTGGGGAAAGTGTTTCTCTGCCCTTCTTTTTGGTTATTTGAAGGATAACTGAAAACTCTGATATGTAGGGGAAGAGACTACAAGCTGATAAATGGTCCTGTCTTAATGGGTTTTGGAGGTTAGCCCCAGGGACTTCCTACTTTTCCTTTTCTGTATCCTTCTTCCTCTCCTATGTAGAGTGCATGGGCTTGAGAAAAATGAGATATAGACATAGCACAGGAAGGTCCAAGAAGAAGGGGCAGATTATTGAATATGCCCTTATACCTTTGTATATTGATACAAAATTAGTAGTTTATTTGGCTAAAGTGGTATTGACCATTGTTTATTGTGCAAAAATAAGATTGTATTGGATTACATCGGTATTGATCTTTGTATATTGATACAAAATTAAGATTATAGTTGGCCACAATGGTATTGACCCTTGCATATGAATAAAACTTCTTTATCCACATGGCTAAATTAAAAAAAAATCTAGTTATGCTATATACAAGGGAATTCCTCATAAATCCCTTTTCATGTTTGAATCATCTTTTAAGAGTTCAAATGCTCACTACTATAACTGCAAGTATCTTCACTGAAACTGATTAAAGAAACTGTTCAGACATGTTCTGATGGAAGTTTTGCCTGATGAGGTATTCCCAACTGCTTGGAATGGCTCTGTGTTCACACCTGGGCTCTGTGTTGATGTGCTTGCTTCCCAGTCCAGTCCAGTAGATTGGGCCTCTCTTCTCCCATGAGTCTTGTCCCATTTTCCCCAGTAGGAGGCAATTCCAGGTGGTTGGAGGGCAGCAAAGAGAACCTGGAATGGTTCTTTTGTGTGTGTATGTGGCTGTTCCCAATGAGCAAGCCCTACACATGAATATGACCATAGGATCTTGTCACATTTCTGCTCCCCTGTCTCAACTGTAGGGATATAGACACTGAAGCTGTCTAACTCTGGATTGTTTTTACTGTAAAGAGGTCCCTGCAGCCTCTTGTAAAGTTAGTATAATTAACTTCCTGTCTTGATATCCCTTTTATTGATTTACTTAAAATAGATTCGGCTTTTACTTTGGGCACTTACAAAGAGCCCTCCAATAAATATATCCACCAAATATAGGTTGGGTGCATCCTAACATACACAGGATATGACTTATATTATTTCTAGATGATGTCAAAGAAAGACAGAACAAAAAGATTCTACTGTAGTCTTAACTTTTCTTGAATGTTGCAAATTTCTCTGACTTTCATTGTTGAACATCCAGCTGTAAATAGGATGAAAAAATTTAAGTATGTGTCTTTTGTGTAGGAGTTTGACTTGGGGGAAAAGGGTACAGACATGAGTAGAAAGTGAAATGTTTGAAAATAATTTTAAAATAATCTACTAATTTACAGAATTGTAGATTATTTTATTCCTTGGTTACTGGGATCAGTGCCTTGAAAAGTATGTGATGCATATAACTCTTTGGTATACTGACCTGACTCTTTCTGAAATTTTAATTTATGCAGGAACCTCTGAAGTGGCAGCAGCTATTTCGTTTCTCATGGGTAGTATACAAGTATTGTTTTCCTCATGTTTTTATAATATTTGTTGTTTGTTTATATGTACATTGTGAATATTATTCAATAATGAAGTAACAAGCCATTTACCAAAAATAGACAGAACTAAATTTCATTATGCTAATCAAAATAAACCAGGCAGTAGAATATTAATATGTCGTGTAGCCTCTTATAAATGAAAAGGATATGGAAGTAGAAATGAGATTATTTGGGAAGAAAATCTGCAGGAATGCAGCATACAAGAAAGGGGTAGTGGGGGTAAATGCAATCTAAGTGCTTTATGGAGAAAAGGCATTACTGTGTATAATTAATACACAAAAATAAAATATAAACCTGGTAAATGTCAATTAAGCCCAACTGTATCTCATTAGAATTTTGCCTCTTTAGTTTTGGTTGCTGTGTAACAGATATGAAAAGACACCCCCAATATGTGAAACAAACCTAAAAATGTAGTGAAGGAAACAATATATGTGAAATGAAGGTGGCTAGAATGGAATCATAAGAGAAATATAATCTCATCTTATCCTTGAAGTGAAGAGAGAAATTTGAAAACATTAATTTTGCTAAAAATTTCTAATACAATCAGTATCTTGTCAGATTTTATGTCTTTTAGAATACTGAAAGAGATAATATTAATGACAAACAATAAATATCTTTCTGCAACATAGCAAAAAAGAAACAATTTGTTTGCAATTTAGTATGGGTATGAATATGTAAGGATAAAGAGTTTACATGAAGTTTTCCTATTTTGACAGCACCTTTCTTAAATGAAACCCGGCTACATCACTTATCCATAGTTTTATTGAAAAAGCATCTTTCAGACATCAATATGTTTCAGTAAACTGTAGGTACTTACCAATTTATTTAGTTCTATTGTAAATTCATTTAGCAAATATCTACTGAATACATATGGTGACTATTTTAGATTCCAAAAATAATGCAAGTTTGTTTCCTCTGTGGGCTTACAATTCTAGGAAAGATGAATTAAGCCAAAAAACAAAAACAAGGTAAATATGCAAACCATCTGATTTATTTGGTAAGCAGCTATGATGGATAAACTCAATAAGGCAGAGAAAGCAAATTGAAAAATCTTAAAATGAGTTTGTAAATCTAAGTTAGTTGAAGTAACCTCCTTAAGAGCAAACCTTCCATGTGTTCTGAGAGAGGACCATGTAAACAGAAAAGATAGAAACTATCTATTTGAGTTCGTGGCTGGGACTATTGCCTTCCTACAGTGGAGTTGTGATGGGGTAGTGTAAAGCATTCTAAATGTTAATTAATTGATCCTGTTTGCTGTTTGTTACTTACATTGACTCTGATTGGTTAAATAAAATGCCGAGGCCTGAGATTGGGCAAGGACAGAAAAAGGTGGGACTTCTTGAGATTAGAACAGGAAGCCTGTGCTTTAGACAGAGGATTAAGGCATTCCAGCCAGGAGCAGCAGGAAAGAGGACGCACACATCATGGGTTAGAAAAAAGAACATCATTCCACATGGCCAGGAACATCGGCAGTCCAAGGGGACGTATGTATATATGGGGTCATATTTGGGTAATAGACTTAAGAGCTAGCTTAGATGGGCCAGGATTGCACAACTCAGGCCAAGGCTTGTTAAGATCCATGTGGTCTCTGTGTGCTCTTTTATAATGGATGGTTACAGACTAACAGCCGCCAAACCAATTAACAATAATATGAATACTGTTAAACAATTTAATTATTTTTTTTACATATGGTGCCCAACGTAATTTAATTAAATTTTTTTTCTACAGAGTTGAGTGTCACCTTAGGATTTTGTATTTCTTTGTTTGTTCCAAAATGCTATACTGTGAAAATCATAAGGAGTTGTGACAGTTCTAAAGTAGAAGTACTCTGTCAGATGTTTGACTTGCTTTACATTAATATGCTTATATATTATTTTTGCAATTGTTTCTATTTTTAAGAAGTTATATACAAGATCATCAAGTGCTTTGTGACTGCTACAATTTTGAGCACCCAGTCAATGGGAAGGGTGTACCTTAAGAATTACATGTTAATATACATTGATATATCAGTTATAAAACAAGAGAATATGCCCACATAGAGGAAGATACATTCTGTAGATTGTCAAATAATTAACTTTTGAAGGCAAGCAGATAAGTAGGCTCAGGCTTACAAGCACCAAACTTTATGAATATTGCTGTCAATGTGGGGTGAGATGAAATGGAAATGATTTAGATTTTTACTTTCCTTGGGGGTCCTCTGAAGTGGGCATATCAGGAAGTCTTAGACTTTCCAGATAACACATACCTATGTTAACCAACAAATTCAGATAGGAAGAATTAGACTACCAACCATATTCCAAGAGGGATTTCCTTCAGGTGGCAGTGAAAGACCCCGTGTGGAAACTACTGCAACCTGAAACTTCAGGAAACAAAACCTCCATATTTTCTAAGAAAATACTGTGAAAGTTGGCAGTGCAAAGACAGGCACACCCCAGATTTGAGAACTAACATATATGAGGTGCTAATTATCCGTGGATTAACATCCTCACCCGCCATGAACATAAAGAGTGATTCCAAGGCAAGCAGCTTCCAAATACCTTACCCAACCAGGAAGCAGATGGATTATCAGTGAAGCACAGGAATTTAAATGCAGCAACTCAATACACTTATGGGAGGAAATGCTTCCGAAGAACTTCAGAAGTGTTCAGGTTTCATTTCACTTTCTTTCTGAAATGTAGCAAGTGCTTATACAAGAAATTACTTCTGATTCTGTGTCTGTACAGAAGTGTAGTTAATGAAGTTGAAAGAAGTGTTTTTGTTATAAATTCCTTCCTTATTCTCTCCTTGGTCTGGAAACTAGAAATTTCCATATCTGGTGTCTTTGTTAATACATGATTCTTGGAGAAAATGAGAAAAAAAAATCTGTTGATGTAATTTAACTCTTTGGGAATTGGAAGTGGAGGCAAGATCTGCTTTTGCTATCTTCACAGACACAAATATAATTTCTCTTCTCATTAGTGTCTGAGAATAACATCAAGAACCACTTCCAAAGTCCTGCCAGGTTGGAGCTCCAAAGAAGGAAAGAGCAACCCAACCCAGCAGCAATGGAGGATTACGGATCTAGTTCACATTTGTTTCACATGCAGAAAGTAATGGTGTCACCCTGCGACAGAATCCAATTTAAATAAGAAAACTATGTCTTCCATGTCTCTCACCTTGAAACTCGGAGCCATACTAGTGTGAATTCACAGAAAAGCAACAAAAAGATTAGAACGTTAAGGCTGTGATATATGTGGGAAGATTAAAATTGTGCAGAGAAATGCATATTTGGCTAAAAGAGCAAATGGAGAGTAAAAAGGACGTAGAATAAAGTCATTTTTGAAGCATTAAGTCAGTGAGAAAGTAGCACATACCATAGGAAATGACTAGATGAGAAAGTACCATATACATAGGATATGGCTAGGTCTCTAGGAACAATACCAGTGTCCTCATTCTCAGGACACTTCAGCACCTTCAATAAACCATGACAGGGCTTAGAAAGGGCAATTCTCAGCTAGTGTAATACTGTCCAATCACTGGTCCCCTGAGACAGAGGAAGAAAGGTCCCACAGATGTGATAGTCTTCCTGTTCTTAGTCTGATTAGAGTAGCAAGAGGTTACTTGTAACAAGAATTGTGAGCTGGTAAAAAATAAATAAATATACTAGAAAATAAATGAATAAATGAATGAAACACATTTTCTAGCTGAATGGAAATTTTGAATTAAAAAAAGAAGAAGCAAATTTAGGAATAAGTAAAATAGGAAAGTCTCATATAAGACTTTAGAAACAGAGAAAATATTAGAATCAAGCCCTGAGGTATCTTGCCTTTCCATATCATTTATGGACACAGAAAACCTTGACCCTCTCATCATACAGATGTCAACATGTATGCGGGCATCTGGGTCAGCCATTATTCTAGCAAGAATATAGGAAGAATCTTCCACAGTTAGTAAGAGAAAAGTGGGGCTACAGAGAATGAGAGCTGGATTTTATCTGTCTGTCCTCCTTCCCCCTTAGGTATGCTAAGAACAAACTGGAAGTCTCTGTACCTTGTGTACAAATGTCAAGTACACAGGCTCCTGCTCACCCAGTGCTCTGAAGCCCAAGGAAAGTGTTCAGCTGCCATCATCCTGAGACAGAGCACATCTGCTCAGTGAATGGAGCTTTCCCTGACCTGGGGCATGGGAACCTCAGAACATTTCCTAACCCAGGTCTCATTAGTTTGCTACAATTAGATTACTGAAGAATGCAGCTGACAAGAAGCACGTATTATTTATAATTTCCATTAGAAGTAAAGACTTCTCCAGACTAAAATTTCATAAGGCCATTTCATGTCATTTATCATACAATTTATCTCACCAGGATGACAGAAGCATTGATATAAATAAGCTATTGGAAATATTTGAACACTAAGTGCTAATATTTTCAACTTAATTTTTTTTCTTCCTTCCTTCCTTCCTCCCTTTCTTTCTTTCTTTTTTGACAAGTACTCTTACAACCCTGGATTCAGAACAGACAGCTTGAGTGCAAGTCTGAATGAGTATATATTTTTGTGTGTTTTGGTTAGCCATGTTTCATTTTGGTTGATAGGTACAATTTTTTTTTAAAAGATTTTATTCATTTATTACGTATACAGTGTTCTGGCTGCAGGTATGCCTGCAGGCCAGAAGAGGGCACCAGATCCCATTATAGATGGTTGTGAACCACCATGTGGTTGCTGGAAAGTGAACTCAGGACCTCTGGAAGAGCAGCCAGTGCTCTTAGTCTCTGAGCCATCTCTCCAGCCCAATAGGTATAATTTTTAAAATTTGAAACAATTATTTTTAATTTTAGACTATTGAGTTCAGGATAAGTAAGAGATATAAAGTGACCTACAATGCTTAAGTCATAAATAGTTATTCACAGCATTTTAAATGATGTAGATTGATGTATCTAGGACTCAAAATGATGTAAAATCAAATAAATTAATTAGAGATGATTATGTGAGTTGAGTTATCCTTTACTGTTTGAAACTTTATAAACACATGTACACAAATATATTGAAGGTAGTCTGCTATATTATGAGATGTAATTATTAGGGCTAGCTCTGGTGGCACATATTTTATCCAGCACTCAGGAGGCAAGGGCGTGCAAATATCTATGACTATGAAGACAACTGTGTCTATAAACATCATGAATCCCATGTGACCCAGGGCTACACAGAGAGACCAAGTTGAAATAAATAAATGAAAGAAGGAAGGACAGAAGGAAAAAAGGAAGGAAAAGGAAGGAAGGAAGGGTGGAAAACTAACTCTTTTATTTAGCACAGGAATAAACTAATGATTTTAAATATAAACAGCAAATGAGAAGAACGGGATGGATCAAATCAACTTCCTCTCACACAGATGAATTCTTCTCTCCTCTACCTCCATTTGTAGATTGAGAGGATTAGGCATCAAAGTGTTCCCAGGTGAGTATGGAAGTAAAAGAAAGCAAATGTTGTATCTGTTGGAACGGTCCAAAGGATCCCTCTCCTTATCCAAGCCTGTATGTCATTTTCCAGGAATAAATCCTAGCTGGTGCAGGGGAAGATAGCTGTGAACACAAATGATCCAGAGATCAATCACCATTCTCAGCTCTGAACTTCTCCTGAATGGGGACCAATCTGTGCTTTTGTAGGTGTGCACATCATTACTACTAAGAGGACATTTATTGCATACACAGCGATTCTTCCCTGATTCAGTGATTAAGAGCATGCACATTTGCCTGTTCTTTGCTTGTATGTGTCACAAATCCTCTACTCAAATGAGAGAATAGAACAATCCTAGTGTTTTGTTATAAATATGTATTACAGCTCTCATTTTAAATGTTTATGATTATTCTATATTATGAGCAAAAGTATAATAGTGCAATCATCATTTACTAATGATTTTAATAGTAAGTTAATAAATATTAGGTATTGCCAATATGACAGACATTTTGATGAGGGTAGAGAATGGAGCATAAATTAGTATAAATGTTGAGTTAATGAATATATGTAGTATCCAAAACAAAGCCAGTTAATGTTTTTAAGATGAAGAAGAGCTTACAAAAGGACATAGAATTTAAATAAAGGAAATAATTTTTTTCCAAAAATTCACACACTTGAACACAAAGGACATTCTGTTAGGTAATAGATATGTGATTTAGCTTGATTTTGGTAACGATCTCACAATATATACTAAAAACAGTAAAGTTCATTATATAACTTTTAATTGACTGTCTCTCTGTGTGTGCATGTGTGTGTATGTGTGTGCATGTGTGAGGGTGTGTGTGAATGTGTGAGTGTGTGCACATGTGTGAGTGTGTGTGTGTGTGAATGTTTGCCTGTGTGTGAGTGTGAGTGTGCATAGCTCTGCATGGAGTCTAGAGGACAACTTTGCTTATCATTCATTGGATACAATTTACCTTTTTTCCCCCCTTTATTTTATACTTCTAGTTACATCATGATCACAGCTCCCTCTCTCTTTCCCTCCCAGTCCCACCCTCCCAGTCTACTCCCTCTCCCATCTATTCTTCTCCACCAGTGTGGGGGGGCTCCCATACATCAATCCCCCTCAGCTCATCAGTCACATGAGGGATTAGAGCTTCCTCTTGTTCTGAGCCCAACATGGCAACTCAGTTAAGGTAAAGTGTCCCACTAAGAGGTAACAAAGTCCATCACTGAGACTGTCCCAACTCCCACTTGCTAAGGGATCTGTATCATGACAAAGTTGTCTATGGAAAGCCTGCCTCAGTCAGATTACCAGGACAGTGACTATCAGGCTCACATATCCATGTTTGATCAGGTACTGAAAATGTTATCAGGTAAAAGTGAGCTTTGTTTCTTCTACCTCACTTCATGTATGCTGTGCTCAACACAGAATCAACATGGATAGCATAGAGTCCTCTCTGCAGAACACTCATCATCTAGTTCAAACAAGAAGTAGGCACTGTGTGTGTGTGTGTGTGTGTGTGTGTGTGTGTGTGTGTGTGTGTGTAAAAGAGGGAGAGGGGAGAGAGAGACCCAGTGAGAAAGAGAGAGAGAGAGAGAGAGAGAGAGAGACTATGTTCATCTTTTTATATGACACTTGAGGAACTGAACTCAGCTCCTTATATTTGAGCACCAATAACCTGCAACTTTTTTTCCTTAAAATAGAGTTAAAATTATTAAAAGAACTTTCAGTACCATTTCTAGGAATAAATTCAATGTTCATCTTCTGTGTCTTCCCTTTAGCAGTTTTGTATAGTGTTATGTTTGTATAAAAATGGCTTGTGTTTGAAGATATTATCCCCTGCTGATTATAAAATTAACAGAAATTATGGTGTATACTTCAAGACTGAGAAGTCATTCAAGGTTCAGAGGATAGGGGTTAATCCAGAGATGATACTTAGGTGAATGGTTAGGGAGGAAGTGGGCCTTTTTGGAGGAATAATGTCACCTGTGAAGAGATATGTTTGACTTCTTCTGTCTCCACATCTCCTTCCTTTCTCTCAGTAAAGAAGCAACCTCTTCAGTCCTCTTCTGCCAGGACCCTGACATCCTGATTTATCTCAGGCCCAAAGTGGTAGAATGAGAGCATGTTGAAATGAAACCTGGCCCAAACAAGCTTTTTTCTTCATCTTCGTTTTCTCAGGTACTTTGTTAAGCCTTACACAAACAGCTGAATATGAAGTCTTAAGGAAAGAAATTTCAATTTTCTGATTGTTTTGATGAAACTATCTGGATCTGCATTTAGAAGGTAGGTTTGAAAAATAACTGAGGCTGGGACGTTACTCAATAGTACAGTACTTGGCTAGTATGCACAATGTCTTGGGTACAGTCCTCAACAATTCAATAAACAAACAAAACCTTAAACTAGTGTGAGTCAACATCAGAAAAACTGAACAAGTGTCTATGAAAAAAAAATTTCCCAACAAAATACAATTGTTTTCATTATCTATATCAATCATGTTTAATTGATATGGTTAAAGTATAATTTAGAAAATGGAAGATTTGAACATTGTGTGTGCGTGTGTGTGTGTGTGTGTGTGTGTGTGTGTGTGTGTGTGGTGTATGTGCTTGAGTGGTATATGTGTGTGTGTATTTGTTTGTGCTTGTGTGAAAGGTGTGGGTGTATGTGGTCCTAACTGAAAAAGGAGCTTGGTTTTCTATACCTCGGGACCCAGCCCTACCATTTCTGGGTATAAATCCAAATGATTCCTCACAGAATCACAAGGACGTTTCCTCATCTATGTTCATAGCAGCCTTATTTGTCATAGCTAGAAACTGAAAACAACTTAGATGTCCCTCAATTGAGGAATGGATTAAAAAACTGTGGTACATCTACACAATGGAATACTACTGAGCTATCAGAAACAATGAAATCATGCAGTTTGCAGCCAAATGGGTGGAACTAGAGAAGCTCATCCTGAGTGAGCTAACCCAGACCCATAAGGATGCACATGACATGTATTCACTTATAGTCAGATTTTAGCCGTATAGTACAGGATAACTATACTACAACCAATGCACCAAAGGAAACATGAACATAGACCTTTTTTCCTGTCAATGAGACAATTTGCCCTAGTGGTGCTGCCTTGTAGGCCCTCAGTGTATGAGGAGGCTCTTGGCCCTCATATCACTGCTGAAATGGAGCTGGGGACTGTTATGTAGGGACATTCCACTCCAGAGGAGTGGGATGGAAGGTATAGGGGGTAGAGGGTGGGAAGGTGGGACTGGGAGGGGTGGAAAGAGGGCACTGTGATGGAGATGTAACCTGAAGTAATAAGTAAATATTTAAAAAAAAAAAGAACCACTCCTGCCTTTTGTCTGCTTTTCAGTGCTGTTGTTGAGGGAGAGATCCCCTCCCTTCATTTTTGCTTTTACCACCATTGACAGACAGGAGATCTGGCCCTAATGGGGGTCACACAAGCAGGAGCGCTGTTCCTGCCCTCACATGCTGCAACACTCAGGAGAGCAGACCCTGTACCTTCTCCTGGCAGCACAGCAAAGCTGGCCCTAGATGTGCGGGTTGCAGACCCAAAGCCAGGGAGTAGCAACAATGGGCATTAAGCAGCAATGTGGCTCTGCTCCTCTAAAGTCCTTCCGGGTCACACCTTTCTGCTGAGCACATGACTGTCTCTCTACTCTTTTCTGTCCTTCCTTACTGTCTTCTAAGAACGACATCTTCTCATTGACTTTACCACTACTAATTCATTCTTGTTGTTCTTTGAGAGCTTCATCTCATATAGCCAAACAAAATATGTTTATTATCTTATTTTAATTCATTAAACTGTATATTGACTACCCCAACCCAGAAAAAAAGATAGATTTGGAAGAGAGGGCTTGAGATATTTAATGCTTTTTCATATGTATTTCGCTAAAAAAAAATCCCTGTTAGATGCATTTATCATCCTTTCATTTGCCTGACTTCTATGTTTCATAATAGTATTTATGTATAGCTTATGAATTGAATCAATAAGAAAATTTTCACATGAAAACTAAGAATATTATTCTGTTTCTAAGGTAATGGAGCACAGGGTAAGATTTTATGTATACATAGTATATATGGATGGATGGCTGATATACTTTGCTGAAATAATGATTTTCTTTGTATGTATCTTTTGGTATTCAAATGACCCTCATTTATAATGACTTGTCTTTGAATCAATGAAATAAAGAACTTAGTCATTCACTTAGCAAGGTTTTTATTTCCCTCTTATAGTTTCTCCAATAGACTTTTACTTTCAAAATCATCTCTTTGCAGATCCCATTTAAGCAAGTGCTATGAAATAATAATATGAATATGAATAATAGATTATAATAAGTTGGCAAAAGCTTAAAAATATAAAATAACCACCTGTTCTTTATTAGAAATGAGAAGTACAATTCTTATGGGCTCACAGCCTTTTCCACATAGAGATCAGATGATCCAAACAATGCAGCTTGTCTCCACACTACAGTGTGGAGAGAGCCCACAGTGCCTAGGAACTCAATTTTTTCCCATGAACCCAAACTGTAAAACACAAGTTCATGTCATCATCCATTATTGTCTGTGCATGCTTATGCTCTGACTGGATGGGCGCCTGTTAGACTCCAGTGCTTGCTCTGACCTTGATGTCAAGGTGTTTTGATAGAGAGCTTTAACTCTGTATCTGGTAAAAATTAAAGGGCATAAGACAGAAACCTCTCCAGGTCTTCAAATGTTTAATGGTCTAACTCATGTTGCCATATTGCAAAAATTCCACGATTAGATGTTTCCCAAGCTAAAACAGGGAGGAACATATGTACTAACCCAATTGCTAGTGTAGGTAATTTAACTTTTCTTTGGAAATATTGTGCAATTCTCCAGACCATGGGAATATTACATTGTAGACACCATTTTAACTTGTATGCCTCCATAAGGTGATAGGTAATGATCAATTCTTAAAATGTAGTTGCATTGTCACCTTTTAAATGAGATTTGATGATCCCAAAACATCTAGTATTTTAAATATTCAAAGTTGTTAATTATATGCACAAATAAAACCCATTTGTGATTAGCACCTCAGTAAATCTAGTGATTGACAACTTTAAAAGTAGCAGCAGTTTGATCTTGCACTATAACAAAGCAAAATACGAAAACATAAGTATCATAAATGCAGAACAAAATTAAAAAACCTTATAATACAAAATGGATGGAGACAAAACTCAAATTTCCTGATGGATATATTATATTCATGTAATGGATACCTCAGTGTAGTTAAATTGCATTAAATTGTTATTAATGCTTGAATAAACTTCAAGGAAGTGAGTACTGGTTGAAATGGGATAATATTTTGTTCTGCTAAATTATATGTTAATTGGTATTTCCTCTCTTGTAAAAGGACCTAAAGGGTTTAATAAAGTATGTTGTAGAAACATTATTTTTCCTCCTTGAGATATTAAGACAAGAGTGTAACTGGAAACGATTCAAAGCTTTCCCAGAAAAATTCTTCAGCATTTGTGATGACATGGGTTTCAGAGACTCCCAAATGTAAATAATTAAAGCTTCTAGTCCTCTAAATAATGGCAGGACTGCATCACTGGAGAAAATGCTACAATGTGCCATTATACTTAAAATTTATTTTCTTATTTCATGTTTCACAGTGACGGGAAAAACTGGGAGATGTGAGAATGAAGGAGAGGAGAAAAGAGGCAAGGCAGGGAAGAGAAAGAGGAGGATGGGAAACACAGACACACACACACACAGACACACACACACACACACACACACACACACGAGAGAGAGAGAG
>CAJQZJ010000889.1:0-25036 GCA_907164525.1 Lophiomys imhausi | reverse complement strand
GAGAGAGAGAGAGAGAGAGAGAGAGAGAGAGAGTAGGTCAGAAAAAGGGACAGACAGACAGATAATCGGATACAGAGACATAGAGAGACACAGAGGGGATAGGAAAGATGATTCTATCGGCATGCATATATATTTGCTATTCTCAAGTTGCTTCCAAAGTTGACATTGGCTTGCTAATCTGAAGAAAGATACCTTGAAGTTTATGGTCAATTGATAAGATTATGAAATGACACAGTAGCCTCAAGTTTCACCTGAGGAATATGATTTCTTCTATGTGTGAAAAAAAACACAGGTAATGCTAGTTTTTGAAGCTGCCAGGTTAGAGCCTTGTTGTGAGGTTTTCTTTTTTTTAGAGCAGCACTAACTTTGTCATAAA
This sequence comes from Lophiomys imhausi, assembly GCA_907164525.1. Taxonomy (NCBI): domain Eukaryota; kingdom Metazoa; phylum Chordata; class Mammalia; order Rodentia; family Muridae; genus Lophiomys; species Lophiomys imhausi. The sequence continues at coordinate 24,660 of CAJQZJ010000889.1, read as the reverse complement.
TTTAGGTATTTATTTTTATAAGGAAAGGGTGTCTATAAGTTGTATTGCTTTCATTATTCCGCATAAGTGAAAGTGGTACATAGGAATGTGAAAGAAATTAAATCTGAGAATGTTGAGTAAAAAGCATGTGTATATTTATAGCCCATAGTCCACTGAAGTTTATATGAGTATTAGTGAGAAGCTTCAATACTCAACGTTTTGTCTTATGGGAGGCACATCTCATTTTCTTTGGGGATAGCATAGAAAGTACAGGCTACTCAATCAAAAATAATAAAGAGGACAGCCCAGTAACAGGGGCCACATAGCAAGATGAAATATCTGTAGGTTTGTGGAAGATAAATCCTTCAGGGTAGCAACAGGAAGTGACCTCCCAACTGCATGGAGACACTGCTTTTGAATTGAAGCATACTTATCAGCAGGAAAGATTAAACAGAAAGAAAAAAAGAAAGAAACCACAGAAAAGAAAGGAAGAGTCATTAATCAAGTCACCAAAGGAGGAAATGGTATGTACATACAAGTATAAAGAAGTACATTGTAAGGTCAATGTTAATTCCTAGCCATTTATTTCTATCACAGAGGACTGTGCTACACTCAGGCATTGTAGAACACACTAGATACTTTTGTTCCTGTATTCATTTGTTCCTGTACAGTACACAGAGGCTAACTTCAACACATTAAAATCTCAGCTAAATATTACAACTAAGACACACAAATGCCATACCATATCCTTAGTCCATATAAGATGCCTACACAGTTCAGGATTTCTGTTTTTACAAAAGATTCTATCATTTTTGAACATCTTTTTCAAACATGGTGCTTTTATGAGATTACTGAACTTGTTATGTTTAAATACTCAGCTTCTTAGGATCTGACCATCTTCCTTTTTCTAATGATTTCAACCTGGAACAATGCTAGGGTCCAAATAATCATACATGCCCTACAGCTTACACAAATAGAAGTTATTTTCAACAACGCTGTGTAAGGACAGTTCAAACTGACATCCTACCTCATCATTTCCACTCTGGAAAAAACATAAAAGTAGTTATTTTGCCTCTAAAGACTCTGCCCCTCCTAACACAACACATGGGAAATATCTTTCTTCACCCAATACTGCCCACAGGGAGCACAGTAAACAAAAGATCTAATTCTAGACCAACATATAGCTTTATATATACAATATTCCACTATATAAAGGAAACATTTCATCCTCTAGGAAAATGAAGGACAAACACACAAAGAACACATTTTAGACCTGAAAAATCACCAGAAATGAGTGATATTAACTCCATGAGAAGTGTTGGTATCAGGTAGACCTGGACACATTTAAACTTCAGCTCCACATTTCAGTCGTTTTGTGCTCTCAAGTGGATTCATCTCATTGCTCTTTCTTTTCCTTCTTCTGCAAAATGACTCAGAATTAACCTAGAAAATCTGTCATGAGATTTCAAGACATGAGAGTAAGGGCTGGATGAAGGTTTTTGTTATATAGGGGTGTATCAAAGATGTTCATTTCTGTTATTGAAACCCTAACCCATCTAGGTGAGCTCTTCAAGGATTTCTAGCAACAACTTGACATCCCATTTCTTTAATAATACAAAATTGCTTCATTGTAAGCACACCTTTTATTATAAATTCAAGTTATTCCCTTTTCTAGATCTATTAATGTTAAGTTAATTGTTCTCTTATTTGATATTTTGTTTGTTTTCTTTTACTCCCTATGATTAAAAAAAAAACCTTCTACTTCAACAAGGAATGATCAGGTCTCCTTTCTCCACATAGACACTCTACCTACCTTGTGTGATTTAATTTAGAAGTGATCTGCTGTTTACTGTCCTACTAAAAAGTAATTGTTTATGTTCCACATTTTTACTCTAATAAAAGGTGATAGGATTTGATGTAGGAATAAGTGGACATTGGTTGTCACATACCTTCAGATTGATAGGTTTATATTCTGTTTCCTGAAATTTTTAACATCATCTCAATCTGGTAAATCTAAGGGCTACATATATTTTAGCTTAAAGTTTAATGTTCAAACCATAAAAATTTACCTTCCTTTCCCTAGAATAATTTTATAATATGATTATTTGGAAAGGACAAAAGAGACTGGGAAATATGTAGAATGGACAATTGTAAATGCAAGGTACAGTCAGTCTGGTTCTGTGATGCAAGCTAATCCTTGAAGTGATAAATGAACTTATCAAACCTAACAAAAGGAATAAGAGTCCAAGGGAAGGTACCACTGTGAAACACATTCTTCATGGCAATGAGAGAATGCTCACATGACCAAAGACATTTTGCAGATACTTACCAAATAAAAGAAACTGCATAGCTTACTAAAGACATTATAGATATGAGTCCCTTTCTGATGACAGAATATGAAAGATAAGTGAAAATTTCAGTGTTGGAAGAAGGCTTTGGAAACCTCTAAATGGTAGAGAAAAACATAAGGTAGTTCTCATCTCTATACATGGTTTGGGATTAATGCAAATTGACCGTTTGAGTCATCACTCTCATATAGCAGAGAAACATTGGCCCTGCATACACAGCAGAAAGAGATGGTGAGAGACTGGATTTTAAGTGGTGGGCACTGTCATAGCATCTCCCACGTCATTTATTATTTCCAATTGTTAAGCTCAGAGGCCATCAATTCCTAGTCTTTTCATAGTGTTCAGGTTTATTGCTTCTGCTAGAGTCAAAAGGGGCAAAACAATCTTGCTAACGTGTTCAATGGCTTTTGAGTGAAATTGTACCTAAGCAGCATAAAATATAACACAATTTCAACCAGCTGATGGGCATAAGTTCTCAGAACTGGCTGCTTTATAACATAGTAGTGGTCCTATAAATATCAGAAAGGAGGCATGACTGTCTCCTGATATCATAATGGGAAGGAGAAGACAAGCATTAGGTCAGTAAGGCAGTGAATATAAGTATGCAGAAGCAATGGAGTGTAGTGATAACAGATGTTTGACATGCTTTTGTGTCAACTGAAATTTGCACTAAAAATGGCAATTAATATTAACCTAATAATGATACCATTGACAATTTGGAGAATATAGTATATTCTGAGAATTATGGAAGGCCATAGGCTCTTCATTATATATTTGAATTTTATTATATTGCTTGTTGTTTATAAAGATTCTTGTTAAATGAATTATATTAGTATTAATTTCTTGAAACCCAAATTGACCCTTTTCTCTTAGTGATAGGTAGTCAATGAATCAAACAAAGTCAGTTGTCCCATCAGAAGACTTTTGCAACTTCTACTTTTTCAGTAATGTTTGATTGTATGTCTACTAGTTCTGATCACAATACTCCAAGTATTGTAGATATTATAAATGAGGATTAAAATGGCTCTTAGCTCCTTATAAATTGGATACTAATATGTGAGTTAACAAAATAGCTGTGAGCTTTTATTACATGGATAGAGCTGTCTTCTATATGTCACCTGAGTAAAATGGCAAAAGAGGGACAAGAAATAGAAATGGCTACAGAAACTAAACAATAATATCTGAAAACTTACACCAGTCTTAGTTCATACTACCACAGTACAATAGAGTCACAGAAGAATTTAACAGTCTAAACTGCTATGAATGTAGACCAGAAGCCCCTACAGTGTTTTGGAGTGAGCTGGGGCTTGTTTGAGGACTGAGGCTACACCTGACATTAGGGATCTCGAGATCCATAGTAGAAGAAATGTGTGAACAAGTGAAAAGTTTGCAAAGTGTGCACTCTGAGGCAGGACCACATTACCAAATATTCAAATAGAAAACTGGGATGTCTAATTCTTCGAAGTCCAATGTGGTTTTGAGAGGAATGTGGCTATAGTCACTAGTGAACTCAAATGATGGAAACTTGAAATTGTAATAAAGTAGCATGGGAAAAATTGAAGAAAGTTAACCTATCAAAGCATTAGTAATTATAAAATGAGGCAAAACAGAATTTACCCTCTTTTTTTTTTCTTTGCAAAAATATGCTTGCTATGAGTTTATATATAAAGCTGTCTTCTTTACTATTAAAGGTATTGACACTATAAAAAAAACCAATAATAAAAATCCCTCTTTCATGTAAACTCTGAATGATGGAATGGCTGTCTGGAAGGTGTGGAGAAAAAAGGCTTTATTGTATACTCTGGATATAGAAATTAAACAATGTTATATGAATCCTCACACCAACCTTAGTTTATACCATCACAATACAACAAAGCATGAATGAGGGTTCATGCAGAGGTCTGTGCTTACTCTTGGATTCTGCTGCCCTGTTCTCTACTCCAGCAGTACTAGCCCTCTGGCCGCTACCTTTAAAATAGATATACCTTAAGATATTATTGGACATTTTAGTTTTATATGCTTTACTTTCTTCCATTTTTTCCATACCTCTTTTTAAAGTCTCAGTTTTAATAGTAAAGTATGATCATCTCACCAGTAAAGAAGGAAAAGCCTTATGCTTCAAGTGCTGGGATTCACGTTGTGCACCAGGACAACTCTTACTTCTGCCAACCTAATTAATCAGATAAAGGTTTTATGCTTTTATTCCAGTGCTGCAAACTTCTCAAGACTTTTCCTAAAGTCTTGCCACTTCCTGTCCCTTATACTACACTTGTGTGGGAATTTGAAAAGAATCCCTGCTTGGAAACCCTTTAATGTTCCAAATATAGATTTCTACACATTGTTTTTAATTAATTTTCCAAGATAGCATTAGTCATAATAGAGGTCCAGCTTCTAATCCTCCTCTGCTTTCATCTACAGACATGGACAATTCATCCATGGTAAAATTTAATTTTAGCTATAATTACAAAAGTTTGAAATTAAATCTCACTAGTGCTATGCTCCCATTAATATGGACAAAAAAAAAATGCCTGATGTGCTTAGGATTAATGTGGTGGACAAAAGTAAGATTTCATTTTTAACTTTTATAATTAATTTGGGAAAAATGTAATAAAGGATTTTGTTTCAGACAAAGTTCTAAGTTTCAAGGAAGGCATCCCAGCAATCCATCAAACTCTGATACAGTGGAAGAATCCTGTGTAAGACTGTTGCAAACTAGAGCATAAATTGTTATCCCCCCAAAAGATATAATACATAGTAGCTCTCAAAGTGAGACTCTGGTTTATAGTGTGTATCTTTAACTAGTTGAGAAAGAGAAGTCTTCTTCAGATAATTCTGACATTTTACACGTCACATGATAATTGCTGAGGCCAATTGTGCACAATCAAAGCAATCCCAGGGAACATAGTGTCCCCACACAGAAGAGGCACCAGCTGTTCAGTTCTCATGGGATATTCATTTCTAACCATTGTTTTTCTTATCACAAGTGTAAAATATTCAAGTTGTTAAGGTTTACAAATTTAAAGCAAACAGACAAACATATTGAAGCCCAGATTCTTAGACATGCTCAAGTATATACTATTCCTTGCTTCCTTCACTTCACATTTTTTTCTTAATGATGTGTATGGTCTATGAAATGAAACAGTCTCAAGATTCTAAGTTAAATCTCAATTTATTCTTAAATAAGAGTAACTGAGAGATTCAGAACATCATATAGTTTTGGGAAGATATGGACAAGAGTGACAGTCAATAGCTCTATGTGAATTGCCTCAATGGAAACTATGAGTCAGACTAGACATGGGGGTCCTCAGTCATCCAAGACAGCCCAGACCTACGGGGTTGACCAATGTGAGTGCAGTGAACATAATTCCTTTGGTTCAAGATGTACATGTGATTGGAGAATTCCCTTGCTTTTCTATGGTTCATATACGCCCATTTACTTGGGTATGATGGCAGCTTCTAGAGTAAGGGTAAAATGGGGTTAAAAGGATGTTTAGGTATTTTTGAGAAGTACTGCCTGGGATAAAAAAGCACATAATGGCATCATCAAATATTTAATAATTGTACATACAGACTCAGGTTGGTCAGTCCATATGCCTCTTTTCTTTTTGAAGTTGAGTATAATTTAAAAATTCCAACATTGATTTTCTATTAGACTAATGAGATTTGGTTGTTTCATTGCAGGAGAAATTCCAAATGAACACAAAGAAAAGGATAAAAAATTAAAAATAAATTTGTATTTAAGACTAATAAATGATGATTATTAATTTAACCAAGGGATAAATGCATAAATGAAGCATCAACCCTTCTCCACTGTACAGTTTTGGCTTCTTTGTCAAAAATTAAGTGCCTGTAGGTATGTGGGTCTATTTCTGGATCTTCAATTAAATTCCATTGATCAACTGGCCTGTTCCTATACCAGTACCATGCTGTTTTTTATTACTGTTGCTCTGTAGTAGAGCTTGAAATAACATATGGTGATGCCTCCATATTTTTTTTTTTATTGTACAGGATTGATTTAACTATTCTGGTTTTTTTTGTTATTCCATATAGAGTTGAAAAGTGTTTTTTCAAGGGTTGTAAAGAATTGTGTTGATATTTCAATAGGAATTGTATTGAATATGTATATAACTTTTGGTAAGATGGCCATTTTTATTATGTTGATCCTACTTATCCATGAGCATGAGAGATCTTTCAATCTTCTGATGTCCTCTTCAATTTCTTTCTTTAAGGACTTGAAGTTCTTGTCATACAGGTCTTTCACTTGCTTGGTTAGAGTTACCCCCAGGTATTTTATATTGTTTGTGGCTATTGTGAAGGTTGTTGTTTCCCTAATTTCTTTCTAACTGGATGTTGACATATAAAAGAATGAAAATTGACCCATATTTATCATCTTGCACAAAACTTAAGTCCAGGTGGATCAAAGACTTGAACATAAAACCCGACACACTAAATCTAATAGAAAAGAAAGTGGGGAAAAGCCTGGAACTCATTGGCACAGGTGGCAACTTCCTGAACAGAACATCAATAGCTCAGGATCTAAGACCAACAATCAATAAATGGGATGCCATGAAACTGGAAAGCTTCTGTAAGGCAAAGAAAACTGTCATTAAAACAAAACAGCAACCTACAGATTGAGAAAAGATCTTCACCAACCCCACATCCGGCGGGGGGGGGGCTAATATCCAAATTTTATAAAGAACTCAAGAAATTAAACACCAAATTATCTAAACCAAAAAAGGGGAGGGGGGACAGAGCTAAACCAAGAATTCACAAAGGAGGAATCCCTAATGGCTGAGATACTTGAAGAAATGCTCAATGTCCTTAATCATCAGAGAAATGCAACTCAAGACAACTGTGAGATTCCCCCCCCTCACACCTGTCAGCATGGCTAAGATCAAAAACTCAAATAACAGCCCATACTGGAATGGCTATGGAGAAAGGAGAACACTCCTCTATTGCTGGTGGGAGTGCAAACTTGTACATCCAAATGATTCTTCACCAATCCACAAGGACACCTCCTCATTTATATTCATAGCAGTTTTATTTGTAATAGCTAGAAACTAGAAACAACCCAGATGTCCCTCAACCGAAGAATGGATTTTTTAAAAAAGGCAAAAACCCCCAAAACAAACAAACAAACAAAAATGTGGTACATCTACATAATGGAATACTACACTGCCATCAGAAACTAGGAAATCATGCAATTTGCAGCCAAATGGATTGAATTAGAAAAGCTCGTTCTGAGTGAGCTAACCCAGACTCAGAAAGATGTACATGGCATCTATTCACTTATAATTGGATTTTAGCCATGCAGTACAGTATAACTATCCTACAACCAACACACCAAAAGGAACAGGAATATAGACTTTGTTTCTGATTAGTGGGACAATTTGCCCTAATAGAGTTGCCATATAGGTCCCCAGTGGAAGAGGAAGCTCTTAACACTCATGACTGTTGAAATGAGGGGGTCTGATATGTAGGGGCAACCCACTCCAGAGGAGTAGGATAGCTGTAAGAGGGAGGAGAAGGTGGGAGGGTAGGACTGGGAGGAGTGGAGAGGGAGACTTTGATGGAGATGTAACTCAAAAGAATAAATAAAGAAATAAAAAAGAATATTTATAGGGGCTGGAGAGATGGCTCAGCGGTTAAGAGCACTGACTGCTCTTCCAGAGGACCCAGGTTCAAATCCCAGCACCCACATGGCAGCTCACAACTGTCTGTAACTCCTGTTTCAAACAATCTGATGAAACACATGTAGTCAAAACACCAATGTACATAAAATAAATAAATTATTTTTAAAAAAGAATATTTATAAATAAAAAAGTGATAAGAGTAAAACAATTAACTAGAGAAGTAGCACTATTGTTCATATAATTAAATTAATTAAAATATAATTATTCAAATGTACATCTTTTATTAGTTTCCTTGGTAGCAAATCACTGAAACATTATCTCTTAGTATAAATTACTAAGTGCTAAGTGTCTCAAAATGGTCAAGAACTGGGTGTTAAGCTTATCCTTCTTAAAAACATAATCTGATAATAAAAGATCTCAGTACTTGCTGACATTCATTTCCACATGTCAATGTCCTTTTAACTAATGAATAAAAAGCTTGCCGAAAAATATTAGAGATGAAATGTAAACCAAAGGGTGTGTGTATGGTGGTGGAATCACCCATAAAATCAAAATGGCTTTATTTGGTAGAAAACAACAAGTATCAGTGTTTCCATTGAACATTTGTTTGATTTTGTATAGTTCTCTGAAAATGTGGTATTGATATTATATTAATTAAAATAAAATTATTCAAATAAACATTTTATTATTTTCCTTAATAGCAGATCACTGAAACATTATCTTTTATCTAGGCTAGATTAAAGACTTAGTGCACACTCTGGATATAGGAATTAAAAAATATTATACAAAAACTTACACCAACCTTAGTTTATACTACCACAGTACAACAAAGCTACTGTGAGGGTTCTATAATGGTTTCTTTCTCTGCATACCGGGTCCAAATTCCATTAATATGAGTATCATATCTTCCTCAAAAATATTATTCAATTAACTCTATAAACCTTGACTGTTAAACTCAATATAAGGAGGCACTCAAAATGGCTTTTATTTTTTGTTTTCCCTGACTGCTTATTATATATTTCTTTTATTGGCACTTAAATGACTTTGGATTCTGTTATTTTTCATGGCTGAATATTATGTATTTTATTCTACTTGATTTATTAATTTATATCTAGGTAGATAGATATATTATATATAAATTTATATTAAATATAAATTATATAGAGAAATTTTATATATAATATAATTATATATATATATATATATAATTTCTTGACTATTTACATGATGTTGCAGTGAAATGTGAATGCCTAAGTATCATAGCCATTCTGGATATGCAACCCAAGTAGTAAAGCTAGGTTATAAGGTACCTCTACTTTTATTTATTTTTATTTTGTTCATACTGTATTGCAAACTGTCTACACTCATTATATTTACAAAAGTATGAAAATGTTTTCTGGCTACACAATCTTTCCAGCACTCGTTCATAGTATTTTATTTTATTTTTTATTGTTTGCTTTTAAGTCGTGGAGTTGCCATATCTATGCTGGTTATTAATGCTGTTTCACACTAATAGATCATGAATATTTTCTGACATTAGTTTCCTCATCTATGTTCATAGCAGCCTTATTTGTAATAGCTAAAAACTGGAAACAACCCAGATATCCCTCAACCGAGGAATGGATTAAAAAACTGTGGTACATATACACAATGGAATACTACTCAGCTATCAGAAACAAGGAAATTATGCAATTTGCAGCCAAATGGATGGAACTAGAGAAGCTCTTCCTGAGTGAGTTAACCCAGACTCAGAAGGATGCACATGGAATCTGCTCACTTATAATTGGATTTTAGCCATTTAGTACAGGATAACTATACTACAACCAATGCACCAAAGGGAACAGGAACATAGAATTTTTTTTTTCCTGTCAGTGAGACACTTAGCCCTAGTGGTACTGCCTTGTAGGCCCCCAGTGTATGAGGAGGCTCTTGGCCCTCATATGACTACTGAACTGGGGCAGGGGACTGTTATGTAGGGACACTCCACTCCAGAGGAGTGGAATGGAAGGGATAGGGAGTAGAGGGTGGGAGGGTAGGACTGGGAGGGGGGGGGGAAGAGGGCACTGTGATGGAGATTTAACCTGAAGTAATAAATGAATATTTTTTTAAAAAAAGAATCTGTTCATTATGTTGCTACTACATCTTCAGGTGTAATTTGATTTGTACTACTGCCTTTTAAAAATTTTATCACCACCCTGTCTTTCTTCTTCTTCTTCTTCTTCTTCTTCTTCTTCTTCTTCTTCTTCTTCTTCTTTTTCTTCTCCTCCTCCTCCTCCTCCTCCTCCTCCTCCTCCTCCTCCTCCTTCTCCTTCTCCAGCTCCTCCTTCTCCATCTCCTCCTCCTTCTCCTCCTTCTTTATTATACAATCCAGTATCACAGGGGTTTTCCTTTTAGTTTCAATTTTAAAAAGAGCCTCAAAATCCCCTGGAGAACATTGAGTTTTTTTTTTTCCTTTCCATGGGTTATTAATTCAGGAACATAATGCAAATGAAAGAACCCCTGTATATAGAAACTGCAGCATTACTTAATTTATAAGCTGTTTCTGTATTGATTAAAACTTCTCTTTTGAATGATTCAGTGTGTGAGCAGGGGCTTGCATAGATATTCATTTGCCAATTCACTTTTCAAATCCTTGTTTTGTTCAGGAGTAAACCAGTATTTGTGTGTGGGTGGGAGGGCTAATTGCCATTCATGCAGTTGCCCATTTTTCACTTCATTCCTCTGTTCTATTTGACCATGCATTGTTGAGTGTGTGGATGTTTATATTTACTTGTTCCTCTACACACGGGAGACAAGATTCCTAGTATAGGCTCACAAGTGTTTCTTCTTTTCCCCAGGACTAGACTTTCAAGACATTAATCAGACAGAAAAAAAATTTTCTTCTCTTTGTATGACAGGACCTCTTTATAAATGCTTCAATCAGAATCAGGGTGTTTTTTTTATTGCCTTTTGTGTTTGTACCAGTGATTCACTGAAATATTGTAGTTATTGATAAGGTATGAAGTTGGAGGAGGAAGAGGAAGAAGAAAAGATGGGGAAGGAAGGGAGGAAGAGAGAGAGGGAGGGGGAGAGAGAGAGAGAGAGAGAGAGAGAGAGAGAGAGAGAGAGAGAATGGTACCTTATTTAGGTTTATTTCTCAAACAGTGAGGGGCATATATAGGAAAATTCTTTTAATAAATGGAATGAAATGGAAATGAGCCCATTGGTTGTTTTTCAACTTTTATTTTATTTTTTTAAATTTTACTGTTGGTCTTTCTTTTCAAATTCTTTATACAATGAGTTTCTTTGGTATTTATTGTGTTATCTTTTAAGCAGTAGGCTATGGCACTTTTGTTATTTCAATTGAGAGTCTCATCCCTTTTCAGAATTTGAACACAACACACACACACACTCACAGCATGCAAACACACAAACATATATATACTCACACATACACACATCATACACACAGACAGACTCACATAAGCACACTTTCTCTCATATATAATAATAATAATAATAATAGTCACACAAAGATAAATTGTTAATTTATTGTTGATGCTGTTTCATAGAAAATATTCAAATCTACTTAGTTGCTGAAGGTTGTTTTTCTGGTTGTCTTTAGTCACAGATTAAAGATGAGTTTTAGGGAAATCAGCTTCTATTTAAGATTTATTATTATCTTAAGAGTGTTAATTGGAAATTATGGTTTCTAAAAGATCTTTATATTTTTGAATGTTTTATTCCTCAAAATGCTTTATAGAAATAACCTCAAGGGGATATATCATAATTAATTAGGTAAATTATGATAATGAGTAAATTAAAAATATTTGAATGGTAATTTTTTCAAAGATTTCAAACTAACTATTATCTAAAAGTATAAACAGTATGATAACTCTAAAGTGAGCATGTAAGATTGCTGAAAGTATTTCAAGAAAACCTCTCCTCATGAAATTCAAAATAATATAATACCATCGAGCTTAAAAGACATTAAATATCCTTCTCAGAGTTGAAATTTGAAAAAAGATTTCACTGACTATTTTAAACAATATTTTTGATATGGTTTTATCAGCACATCTCTACCGGTACTTCCAACTAAGTTCTTTAACATTTAAAATTAAAATTAGTGACATTCTAAACACCCAATACATTACAACATCAACCCTTGTGCCGGGGAGTAATGGAGGCTAAGATAAAAGTTACAGTCCACGAAAGACTGAATATTGATCTGTTCATTCTGCCTCCATTATTGCTGATCTTTCAGGATTTAAATATTGATTGGATACTGCCATTCCAATAAGCAGGAGCAAAGGCTCATCCACATTGCAATGTTGGGCAAAAGAAAAAGAGTTTTAACATCAATAAGCCTCTGGCCTAGTTAGAAAATGCCATGATCATTCTAAATCTTCAGACCAGCTATGAAAAAATTAATAATTTATTAAAACGTATTTTATTACAGGGCTTTCCCTTCTGTCTCTCTGGCAAGGTGCCAGAATACACCATGAAGTAACAGTTGGAAAATGACCTCTACTTTGTCAAATGAGTTGTTTCTTCAGTTTGGCTTCATATTAATCATTTACATGGGAAAAAAATGCCAGAGACACTTCTCAGAATGGTTCTTCTTTCATGTTCAGCGTGGCTCTTTGCCAGGGTCTAATATGACATCAGAGTGATGTTAATGTGGTCGTGGCCGCCGTAGTAGAGTTATAATGCATCACTCTGATGATATATTAAGCATTGACTTAGAACCTGAATATATAATTGTTCATGACAGAAGGAAACATGATTTAATATCTTGCCGGCCCCTCTCCTCCACATTCTTCCATCCCCAAACTGCTGAGGGTTATGTGTTCGCACTGTGTTCCTCTCATGACAAACACTCTATCCAGAGTACATGTTTAAGGATTTACCAAACCCTATTTGTTTGAAATATTTTGTATTTAACAGAGACTCAAAGGCTTTCATTTTGTTTCTTTTTTTTTCTTATAAAACCGACTTGATTTTTCCCTCTTCCCAATAAATGATACAATGCTAGTTAAACATTAAGTGCCGATTGTTCATAGATCAAGAAAACATAAAGCATGCTCTGAAATGTCCCACATTGAAACACATTTGTTTTCCATCTGTCAAAAACCAGTATTTCTAAATCCTCAGCCAACCTGTCAGTGACAAAATATCTTTCAAATTTTAGCAACCCAGCAAAATCATATTCTGCCAAATTGTCTTATTGATGCTTACTTTTTATAATAATCAGCAAAAAAGTGTGATTGTGAAGAAAATCAGAAAGCAATAAGTTCTTGTTGCCCTTGAGGCTTTATGTTCATCTTTTTCTCTTTCCTGGAATATCTGAACTTTCAGGAATGCAATGCTGATAAACGTTTTCATATATTTATCGTCCCAAGAAGAATCTACAAGCACAAAAATCTCTGTTATTCTCATTTTTGGTTTTGAAGATTTGACATTCTTTGACCTTGTATATTTTAGGAAAGTTTACAAATCACAGTTAAATGGCAGATCCCTGTACTGTATCTTTTTCTTGTTTTAATGATATAATATTTGAAAAATATTTGCTGCTAATATATATATATGTATGTACATATATATATGTGTATATATATATATATATATATATAAGCTTAATCTATTTCTTCAAGACTTTTTTGTTTACAGCCATAGACAAAATTCAGGAGAAAATTCTACTCATGTTCTGAAAAAAAAAAAAAAAAAGGTCACTGTGAGGTAGGATTTTAGGTTACTCTCTTGTTTAATGATTGAGACTGACTATACAGAGCAGAGTCCCCAGGTTGAATTCAGACTAGTATTTGTTTTACATTTTATTGAATAAAAGTTTCTCCTTCCACTTATATTTACTATTTTCTCATATTGTTTGGGGGTTGTCTAAGATGCATTCATACATTTTCTTAAACAGAAGAAATTACAAGTATGCTTTACCCACAAACACAGCATAGGCATTTCAGTTTAGTAATGATCACTAATGCAGATGGTTCGACCATTCTCTTCAGGACAAGGCTCAGAAAACCAAAGAAAGCTTGTGGAAGGCATGAGGTCTAGAGGATAAAACTGCATTTTAATAAAATTTCAATTGACCAAAATGTATTCATGATAATGATTGTTGCTTTTTTTCTATATTTTATTGTTTTCTGGGGATCTTGTCAGTCTAAAAACGTGTTTTCCTGCTGTGTTGCGCCAGAATGGTGTGTGAACAGTGCATAAATATGTTTGTTGTCTCACAACTGGCATGAGATTTAAGTAGGTAGAAGATGCACTGTATACATTTACTTTAAGGCAATTGACACACATGGCATAAAATAAAATAATCTTAAACCTCTAAGATAAGGATATTCACAGTTTTCTAAAAGTTCATTGCACTTTTCAGATAGCCTCTACAGTTACTTAAAATCTACATTATTTGTTAGAATTCTCAGATCTAATTTTCTATTCTCCAAAGTGTATTTCTGAGTTAACATATTATTTACAATGAATTATTTTAAAAATTCAGAATGCAAGGCATTGATAGCAGACCTGTTGAATGGCACTATTCAGAAAACTTATTTATTCTCTGTCTTTTATGCCATAAAACAACGAATTTATGATGAGGAGCACCTTCTCTTATGCTGTTGTTTTCTAGCATACATCAGTTTATAAACCTATTCAGATATTTGTGATTATGTGGCTTCATATACTAATATATATTTGAATTTTAGACATATTCATTTGAATACAGGCAAACTTATAATAACTTAGTTTGTTTTAAAACACTAATTTAGATATATATGAATATACAACTATAAAATTTGTAACTTGAATGTTTTTAAGTAAAAAATATAACACAATGTTTCTGAAAAGGAGAGTTGTCAACTCAAAATTCATTATCATGGTTGTGATTTTAGGGAAACTATAATTTTCTAAGGATTTTAGCTTTACTTGGAGCATTGTGCAAAAATCACAACTATATCCAATGTAATTGTCAAATTGTATAACCTAGGCAGTTTTATTCCTTTGGAAAGTTGTACCATCAAAGTATGAACCTTAGTCAAATCCTACAAAATTTTCATTTCTCCCAGAAACAGTCTAATAATGAGAAAAAACAATTATGAAAGTATCCCTCTTAAGTGAATCAAATTTGAGCCCTCATTCTGAAGTCAAGCATGTTGGAGTTTCACTCTACTGGGCTACCCCATCTTTTCACAACTACTGTAGGAACTACTCAGTTACTTTCTAGTAGCTCTCTAGGCAACACAGTTTGTAAGTTGCATCATATCCCTCCCGCTGCACCATGGGCTTTGGGCACTAAGCCTTCCTTACTGGCCTCTGTTCCATGCTGCTGCTTGCTCTTTATCAGACTCTTGCAGTGGCTCTATGCAGTTTCATTATCTGATGTGTTCCTTATTAGCCCTAAATGTCCATGTTAAAGAATTGTATTTAAAGTCTATTAAACTATAGTCTGTGCATCTAAATTTACTGTAAATATATCAGCTATAGAGGCCAGTTATATTTGTGGTTATAATTTAATTGTAATAAATATGTCTCCTATGGTAAGAGTGCCAGAATCCCCTTTTAGGGACAATAAATCAGAAGAATTACATCCACTAAAACATTTCATATGCAATTTTAAACCTAAGGTCTAAATAAATTTAAAAATACCTTCTATTAAGACATAGAATATATACATGTATATATATTAATTAGGGGATTTCTAACAAATTAAATGTGCATCTAAGAACAGTAATGTAAGAGGCAAAGATATCAGAAACATTTGCTTTTTGTGAGATATTTCCTCCTACATGATTTTTTGGTACATCCAAGATGTTGTGCTTAATCATTGAAAGATCCAGCATTTGTTGTTTGTCTTTGCGAGACACAAGACATCAGCCCATTCTGTGTGTAAAGCTTAGGATCTGATGAAAAATAAAGCTAAATACAAGATTAAAAGATATCACAGTGTGAATCTCTGTAAACCAATAATAGTGTGCCATTTGCTTAATCTGAGAAAAGAATTAGATTTTTTTTCTGATCATTATTGATTTCATGGAATGAAGACTTGCTTTAATTTCTATTGATGGAGATCATTAATAGTTGTTGTCTTACTTTTTCATGGACAAACATTGATTCTGCATAATAAGGATACAGCTTTAATTTTAATTAAAGGATCCCACACTTTTAATCTGTTCATCTACGTGAAATATTGGTCTGGTAAGTGAATTCTTCTTTAGCATATATTATAATATACATAAAATAATTTTATACTAAAATTTCATATCTACCATGAAGTTTATTTTACAACTCTTCAAATTATTTTTCAGTACAATACTAGTGATTATCAAAAAATAATTTTAATAAATCAATAAATACTACTCTGTGTACTAATACTAGATATTTTCACAAATAATACCAATTATTACATACCCAAACACAGCTGCTAAAAAGATCTACATTTATGTATATATAAAATATGTAATTTCAAACATGAAAATGTTAGCATGATTGTTGAGTAAATCAAGTTGCTTAGTTTGAACTTGGTGATGGAGTCATTTGCATCAGAATCTACCTTATTTGATTCATATCTATTGACCAAATCACAACATTTCCTCCAGAATTATGTAATTTCCACTTAACAATATTTGACTGTATGCATATGACATATTAAAGTACCAATACTCTTCAAGGAAACTTGTCAACTGTATAATTTGGGGCATTATAAGGGGTGTTCAAAAGTCACAATATTTTGGGCACTGTGTCAATAAAAACATCTTTAAACCTTGATGAAAATGTGTGTGCAGATCTTCCCCCTTTATAGCCCACATATTACTGAGGGAGTATGTAAAAAATTAGCAAGGTCTCTAGCAGAATTTCAATTCTCACTGACCAATGGAATTCCATTAACACAAAAGCATGACATAGTTGAGATTTATACTGCCAGAAACTCTCTTTGATTTATAATCTGGTAATCCTTTTATCCTCCATTTATATGCAGTATAACTTGATGTAAGTGAAAGAATGTCTCTGCTAATAGAACTCACATATATTGGACCAAGACATTTTTAGATCATAAAGGCTGTGTGAAAATGGCAGAAAAAGGGAAAATGAGGGCCTGGTCATGATGGATGATGGGATCTGGCTTCAACACAGTCTCATAAAATGGAATTCTGGTTACAACCACTCAGTTTAAACCATTTGACTGGCATAACATTCCCTGTAGATGAGATTACTCCCTCAATTCAGCCCACATAAAGTATTTTACTAGTTCTAAAACCACAAGCAAGTTTAGACCCTCGTAACTTTGTAATAGTTTATGTTTAAAAACAAAAAGTTACATGAAATTTTTAAATGTGGGGAAGTAAAGAAAAAGGGAACCAGAGGAGAAAACCGATCAGAAGCGTCATACTGAGCTTCAGAAAATTCTGGAATAGAGAAAGCTGAGTACGCCAAAGATCTTTTGCCACTGTTACTGTACAAACAAGAGATGTCTTTCAGACAGAAAACCCACAACACAAGAGCTAACAGTAAAGTAAGCATTCATGGTGTGTGCATGCTTTAGGCTTCTCTTATGGCCTGTACTTTCTTCTCCAGCCCATGGTTTCATACTTGTTGGTCATTTCCCCCATTTCTTTATCACTCTACAATACACCCCATTTTTTCTACATATTCAAATGTGGTTTTAAAGAAAAGTTACTATATCTCCACTATCTATTCAAAACATTGTGAAATTCCCACTACACTTCATGAATGTGTGCCAGAAGGAGTGAGTTATTTGTATAAATTCCTGTTGATTCTTGGTATATGAACATAACACTTCATCAGAGTATTAGAAGGCTTTGGTTGTGCTGTGGTGCAATATCAGGCTATTCCAATATGTTTGTATTTGTACCTTTGCTTCTCAGACATTCTTAGAAGGTCCACTATCTTAGACTCTCAAATAATTATAATGTTAAGTAGTAAATGAATGTGAACCGTGCCTAGAATGCTTAAACAAAAAGTTTATTTGGTCTCTAAAAGTTCATAGGACCTTCTAAAAATAGGATGTAATCGATTTCATCAGTGTTCTTTTATTTTTCTGAGATTGAACATATATATCTCACAATATGTATTTACTGTGTTGGGGCTTATCTTTTCAAAACTTAAACTAAATGGTATCCTCGATATAAAATAAACAGGTGTTAAACATTTTAAATATGTTCAATCAGCTAATTAGAGTATTAAAACAAATCTCATGGTAAACCATAGTAAAGGGCATAAAAATATCTCTTTGTAGTAGATGGTGATGAAAATAGGAACTCATAACTGGTAACTTTGCAGAGATTAAGAACTGGCTGAAGTGGTTGAAGAACAGATAGCTAGAGTCTCATAATTTAATTTTGAGTTGTTTAGAAGTCAAGAGAGTGTTACAGATCTAAGAAGATACTTTTAAAATTGTGTTGCAAGTTAGTATGAATGTTGAGTCAGATATAGACCTTTAAACTCATGGAGATGTTTAGATAGTAGAATGTTAAAGTCAGGTACCAAATACATATGGACTGGTCATTGGGAATGTACGCTAAGCCATATAACCCTCATCACTGTGGCCTAATTACCTCTGTTGTACTGTAATGTATTTATTATTATAAGAGAAAGAGCCATTTGTTGGACTGAAAGGGGAAACTGTAGGGGGAAATAAGATATACCTTAAACTTAAAAGAAAAAAAAAAGGGAAGAGGATGGGGGGTTGAGGGTGGGAGGGTGGGACTGGAGGGAGAATAGGGAGGGGACTGCGATTGAGATGTAACTTGAAGAAATAAAAAATAAAGGAAAAAAATAAAAAAAGAACTGGCTGAGTGCTCAAAGCTAAATGGGACATATAATACATAAGGCTTCTAAGGCTCGAGGATAATCCCAAAAGATGGAGTAGAAAGATTATAAGATACAGAGAAAGTAGATGACTACAGTAGAATATTATTATCTGAACACAGTAAGGTAGTTGTTGCACATTTGTACTCACACTATTTTTGTGACAACATGCAGAAGACAGCATATTCAGGAAGACAGAAAAATTTAACACATGGAGGGGCTAGGTGGCCAGGAAATACCACCACTAACTGAAGAGTTACTGGCAATTAAGAGCTCCTGGTAGAGGGAGAGTCGGATTTTGTCAAGAATGGTGATCCTATAAGATCAACCACATTTCAATGGAAGGTACTATGGCAAGAGTATATGGGCAGCACAAATTCAACAGAATTGTGTGTGTGTGTGTGTGTGTGTGTGTGTGTGTGTGTTTTAACTTATATATTTTTTTATTTTCTCAAGTTACATCTCAATTACAATCCCCTTCCTAAAAAACCACCCCCTCCGGTCACAACCTCCCACCCTCACCCTCCATCTGCTTCATTTTTTTTCAAGTTTAAGGTATATCTTTTCCCCCTAACAGCTCCTCCTTTCAGTCCAACAAATGGATCTTTCTCTTATAACAACAAATACAATACAAAACAACAAAAATTATTAGGCCACAGTTATGAAAATTATAAAGCTTAACATACATTCCCAATATCTGGTCCATACATATTTGGACTTTAACATTCTACTATGCAACCATCTCCATGAGTTTAAAGATCTATATCCAACTCAGCTTCCATCCTAACTTGCATCTCCATTTTAAAAACAGGACACCCTCTTAATTCCTAAACAACTAAAAATTTAGTAGCAGTCCTGTCACTTGGCAAGAAAAACCCTTTGCTTCAACTGTAGACAGAATGCTGTCCAAAAAGGACAAAACTTGGAAGCAGGTAAGTCGACAGCCTAGCTCTGCCAAGACAGGGTAGGCAAGTCCTTCATAATTCCTGCATTACAATTATTGTCTGTCAGAGAAACAGGGCCAAACTGCTGAAGATTAATGCTCCAATGTATGGAGAGAAATTGGGAACTGTCCAGGCAGCCAGTTGTGTGTCATTTCTTAGTTTTGGGAACTGCTGGCCCTGCACTTCCTGCATAATCAGATATACTTATCCTTCTCAGGCCTCTGATGTGTTTGAAGACTAGATAAGTATAGTCTCATAGCTAAATTTTCAGTTGCTTAGGAATTGTGTGTTTTTTATGTTTGTTGGGTTGGAAAGGGCATATTGGGATGATTTGGGGGCTATTGAAGATACTATCAAAATATATTGTAAGAAGTTCTCAATGAAATAATAAAATATTAAAAACTACTACTATGCTAAATAGTTTAGAAGTGGGATAATAAATATGATTAACTAATTCTACTATATTATTAGTTTAATATTGTTTTCATGATCAAAGAAGCAGATGAAAAAATCAATGACAGTTTTAAATGGAAAAGTCAAAGTGAGAAATAAGTGAATGAAGTAGAGACGGTATGTAACACCAATATTTAGAAAGATCTTGCACTACTAGAAATAATGACAAGTTACTCTTTTTCTTGAAGATTTCAAATGCACCTTTTTTTTTTTTTTTTTTTTTTTTTTGGTTTTTTCGAGACAGGGTTTCTCTGTATAACAGCTCTGGCTGTCCTGGACTTGCTTTGTAGACCAGGCTGGCCTCGAACTCACAGAGATCCGCCTGCCTCTGCCTCCCAAGTGCTGGGATTAAAGGCGTGCGCCACCCCCGCCCGGCTATCAAATGCACCTTTTATTTGCCTGATTCAAATGTCATCTCAGAGGCTTATTGCTGAATAAGCTCACACTTTCAATTTCTTTCTTAATTCTGGCTGACTGGTTCAATTCAGCTGTTCTGGGTCAAATTCCTCTCCAAGCTAACTGATTCAAACTGGCTTCTCTCAGCTTCTGAATGAATTGTTCTGCCTGGCCTCAAATGAATCCTAGCAATCAGTTAAAATCTTCTCATTCATTGGTTCTTTGTGTCTTCATCAGTGTCTAACGTATTATGTCTGCAACCTGTCTCTGTAAAACTGTTCCAGTAAAACTTTCTCTAAACTAAACTGCCCCAAATTCAACTCCACTGCAGTGCCTCTCAACTGTCTCCCAACTTTTGATTCTCAACTGACTGCTAATTGATTGACTCAATTCAACTCAACCCTACTCCTTTCTCTATGGTACTTACTGTTTTCTCTACTGAAATCTCTACTGTACTCTACTGTATTGTCTTCTTCGACTCTCTCTCTCTCTCTCTCTCTCTACTATACTTTCCTGTACCCTTGAAACCCTGGTGTACTGCTCTTAAGTAGCTTCCCTTTCCTGTCTGTAATTGTGAAAATTGAGCTTATTCTATCACTGACTAATTTTGTCATATCTTTCTCTGATTTGTCACTTTATCTGTCCTTCAATTAGACATCACTTTCAAACATGGGTGCTTCCTTCTACAAACTAATTTTACCTTCAGTGTTTGGGATTGAAGGTGTTTACTATCAACATGTCTGTATTCCAGACAGAAGGATTAAAGGTGTCTCATTCAAGCCAGATCACATAGACCTAGAAGGTCTTTGGATGAGATCCCTTGCCATGTTGCTAGATTAAAATTCCTCTACAATGATATTGAATCAGCTTTAAAATGTCTCACCTTCCAAAGGAAGAATTTCACACCACAAATGCTCTGCCTTATATTTTGAGCATATTGCTAAGCCTGGCATCATAAAAGTAGTACAATTAACTCTTCTTCTATTAAAATGTGTATATTTATTATTAATTATTATTAAATTTCTTAATTTTAGAGTATTAGAGGGCACTGTGGAAATTTGGTTGACTCATTAGAAAGACCTAATGTGATTTTCTGCACAATAAGACACTGTATTAAAAGCATGTATTTATTGTGTTAATTTTAAGTCCCCATTTGAACTGTTACCTTAAAGAAGAATTTGAAAAAGTTAAATCTAAAAGTTAAACTGAGAGCCTTGGCTTTTTAGCTTTCTAATTTGCTGAACACACATAAGAGCTTCTTGCTGTCACAGACAAATTCTGCAAGATCACAGGACCCCTTGTTTTTCTTAGTTCTTCTCTCAATTTTCTTTTATTCCTCCTTATCTTTCCTTTCTCTGAAATATTTTTCCCATCTAACACCACACTTTGAACTTTACCTGTCATGATATAAGTTCTGAATTTCCTTCATTGTTCACCATGATGACCACAGACACATAATTAAATTTCTTTCTAAAGCAAGTAACATTTACTGAATTATCATATATTATAGCAGTTCATGATTCAGTCAGAGTGAATCAAATAAAATATTTGTTACATTTCATATTCTTTCCTTGACTTGTGATCTGGTTGTACTGAAATGAAATTAGGATGTTGCTTGGAATTAATTTAGGCATTATGCTGCATTATACTAAGAGTACTCATCTGCCTAGTCATCACAGTAATGCATTATGCCTGACTTTCTAGATAATGATTACCTCCTTGATACAATAAAATAATACCGTAACTGCATTCAATTTTTTTCAGCAAAATACACTTAATTCTGGTAATGATAAAAAAAAAATAGGGCATTACAATCTTGTAAGATCTGCCATTTTGAACAAGAAGAATTCAGCATTGTAGCTTTTTATGTTATAATAGGGAAAAAGTTCAGTTCCTGATTATAACTATTATATCATCTTGAATTACAAAAGGCAAAGCATGGAACAGGGCATTACTTGACATTCCAGAGTTAGCTTAATTCTTTGCTGGTACTTTTTTTTTTTTTCAAGAAGACTGCATGTGTATAAATTCCTATATATTTAACCAAAAACTCACCGAAGAATAAAATGTGTTATCTGTGTATAAACCAAAATTTAATGCTGAGGAAATTTCTAAACTATCATTTTAGAAAACCAGTTTTCTTAAATTTGGGGACAACAGTTCTCTCCAGAGGCCTGGGTAGGAGCCAGTACATCTGCAAATATAATTACAGGTTAATTGTGAAAAATGCTTTAACATAACTTGGTAGAAGTTAGATAATTCAAAACTTTCCATTTAATTATTGTTATTAGTTTTAAATCTTACAATTTATTGGAAAAGCTACTGAACTTTTTGATTGTAGTTATTAATCTGTAGAATGGATATTTTTATCAGTATTCCTGCATAGAGAAAGATACACAAAAAATAGCAACCACTAGCATAAAATATAACAGAGTCATCTTCCACTATATTCTACTTTCCATATACATTTTCTCTATTTAAAAGGTATGCCAGGTTTGTGAGGATAATAGTTTTATTATATTTCTTAAAATATATGTATTAGCAAAACTCTCTGAAATTATTAATATGTGGCTTCATTTCATGGAATATTGCCACCATTTGAGAATAAGTTTGACCTATATACGTTCATTGTCCCTAAAGTCCTTTTAGCACATTGGACTTTTTATTTTTCTTTAAGGTAAATAAGATAATGTTTAATTTTTAACTTCAGTTGATATGCTCTCACTGGCTAGCCTAGTATGAGATATATTTTGATTAACTATGCATTCCATGAATTTAATATGTTCAGTGGTCAAGTTGTACACATTTTTGCCTATTATTCTCATTTAATATTATTTTGACCAAACATGGATTTATTAAAAGTGAAAATAAATAATAATTTGATATTAGTGATTGAATTTTTATTTTAAGCAGTAAATTGACAAACATGATATCTATAATCAATATTCAGTAAGTATAGTAAGGAAAAGAAAACCTTTAGAAATAAATTAAACACTTGAAGTTCACTCAAATTATTTGGGAACAAAAGAAATAATAGTTTTTGCTTATGGTCAGTATGATCAGCTTTAAAATATGACAACTTTTCAAATGAATTGTTTTCGTTTTATAGCAGTTGAAAATCAGAGTGGCTAATTTAAATTTAATTATTCAGGTTTTGTGGGATTTGATTATAAAATCCAAACTTGTTTTATGTTAGAAGTTACAGTAGGACTTCAAGTTTGAAATATATGCTTTGTGTTCTTATTCTGCAGCTTATTTTTTTGAAAGCAACTCAGTACTAGTCTCTATCTCTAAGAGTAGTAAAAACAGTGTATAATAAGAGTAGGAAGGTAAAACAAACTCCTAGTCATGCAAACATGTCACTTTTTTAGCTACTATGACAGTCTATCACAGATATTCTCTAAACTACCCAGTAATCAAGTTGCTAAGAGACAAGCAACATTTGCTTATCTAAATACAAGAGATGGATAGGGCATCTTCAAACACCCCAAGAGATCTGCAGAATACGGCATTCAAAGATGTTATCTTAAATCAAGATTTTCTTTCTTTTTTTTTTTGATATCGAGACATATCAGTGCCTGACAGCACCCCCTATTCTACTCCAAGTAGAAGATAAGCATCGAAGAACCTCCACTGTAAGATGGTTGAATTAGTGACAAGCCTATCTCTTGGCATGAAAAAACCCCTTGCACCAACTGCAGACACACTGCTGTCCAAAAAGGACAAAACTTGGTAGCAGGGAAGTCGACAGCCTAACTCTGCCAAGACAGGGTAGGTAAGTCCTTCATAATCCCTGCTCTACAACAAATGTCTGTCAGAGAAACAGGACCCAAAGGCTGAAGACTGATGCAGGAATGTATGGAGAGAAAATGGGAACTGTCCAGGCAGACATTGGTATGTCCTTTCTTAGTTTTGGAAGCTGCAGGCCCTGCACTTCCTATATAAGCACATATATTTATTCCTCTCAGGTTTCTGAGGTGGTTGAAGAATGACAGCTAGAGTCTCATAGTTAAATTTTGAGTTGTTTAGGAATCAAGAGGGTGTTATAGATCTAAGAAGATACTCTTAAAAGTGTGTTGCAAG
>CAJQZJ010000885.1:48335-60698 GCA_907164525.1 Lophiomys imhausi | reverse complement strand
CACACACACACACACACACACACACACACACACACACACACACACACGGTTTTGTTTTCCTATCAGTTCTATGATTCCTATCATTCTAAAGCATATGGTATGAGTGTGTCTGTGCATATACACACACATGTGTACAACAAATTATAGAATGTACGTCACAAGTGATCTTGAGCTTTCCTGTAAAAGAAGTCCCAGGAACTTCATTGCATTAAGCCCACTGCCTTAAGCCCAGGAGTCTCCAGCACACTGGTAGGGTAAATTTGGGTTCCACACCCTTCTATGGCACACTTGTGAGTTTTAACATATTACAGAAATAATTTTATCCACCAGAACCCAAGAGCTTCCCAAGACCAGCAGCTGAGTCGTTTGCTTATTTTTGAAACAGGCCCTCACTATGTACTGCCAACTGATCTGGCTCTCAATTTGTAGATCAGGCTGGCTTAAATTCACAGAGATCTGCCTGCCAAAAGCATGCAGCATCATGACACACTGTGGAGTGGCATCCGGGGTGTTTACACATTCCTGAAACACATTTATCTTGGTTTTCTCTTATATTATCTGAGTTTTTGTTAAAATGTGAAAAGGTAAGCCGAACACAGGTTTCTTCTGGTAGGAATTTCTACAAATGTCAGCTTTACATCCAAATTGCTCTTGTCCTCTGCACTGGTTAACTGGCAACTTGACACAACCTAGAATCACCTGGGAAGAGGGTCTTAGTGAGGAACTATCAGGTTTGTCTGTGGGGGACTGTCTTGATTGCCAATTGACTTAGGAAGACCCAGTCCACTGTGAGCAATACCATTCCCTAGGCAGAGGGTCCTGAACAGTATAAGAAAGAGAAAAAGCTAGCTGAGAGTAAGCAAGCAGGTAAGCCTGGATATGTTCGTGTCTCTCTGTTCTTTATTATGGACATGATGTAACTAGCTGCTTGGAAGGAAGTTCCTGCCTCGACTTCCCCTTAATGATAGGCTATGACCTGGAATTTTAAGCAGAATAAACCCTTTCTCCCCCTTTTGTCAGGGTATTCTATCACAACTACAGAAATGAAACCAAAACAGCATCTTAAGACCCTGAGATATCCTTTGAAGCTCAGGGTGAAGAAGGCAGGAATAGATGGTAAGGAAATTTGAGGCCTACAATAGTCAGAAGGCAACTGGATGACAGTCATGAATGTTGACCACTGGCTTCAGCCATCTTCAATCCAACTGTTTTAGAGTTCCACAAATGAATACAGGCCAGGGATAGAAAAAGGAATACCACACAATCCAATGCATACCTATGAAACAGGAAATGTGTTTCAAACAGGGATGACATGTTCTTCTGCCAATACCAACCTATCTACAGGTCCAGAAGCAAATATTTTTAAAAGTTGTGCAATTTGAAGCTAACACAGCCAAGTACACCCTGAGTCTCAGAAACATGCTAGGAGCTGATATCCCTTCCGATAGTCAAGAGACCTTGAGGCATGTAAGAAAGAGTCTTGCCTGCCTGACAAGCCTTGGGCAGAACCACTTCCCATTTTGAATGAAACCATCTACAAAACATATTGAACTACATCTATCAAAATGCCAAGGGGGAGATAAAACACTCGTGAACTTCGGTGTCAGGTCAGTGAGGTTTAGGCTCGTGTCCCAAAGGGAACTTCTGACACGAAGATTGTAGAACAGGCATTATAAGAAGTAAGTGTCTTCCAAAGTTGTGAAGGAATTCTCCAAATGCTTGCTTTTTATACTGATTTTCTATTACTACACACACATGCACACGCAGGCTTGTTCACATAAGCCACTTCCTAGTACATGAACATTTAAAGATAGATTTAAGTACTTGGTTCAGTTTACAAAGAGGACGAATCATTTCTCAGACATTGCATGGGGAACACAAAGGTTCCAGAACCTAGTAGGACCACGGAAATGTGGGAACTTTGTTTTTTAAGATGCATTAACTTTAGAAATGCCAAGCGGGTGGGGCACACAAGCTGTCTCTTGAGCGCCTTCATAATAGCACCATTGTGCATTCTGTCTACTCAAAGTTTAATGAGTTTTAATATTACCCCTCCAAGCCAGGGAGTGGCTTGTATCCACAGAAACATCCTTATGAATCTGAACAGAAGTGTCTTATTTATTTTCCCCTGTTAGACAGAATCTCAGTTAAAAGGTCACAGTGGAACGTTGCATTGCATAAGGGAATAGACCCTGAGTTCTTATCCTTTCAACATGGCCTAGTTGTCCTCAAGAGCGTTGAGATCTGTACCTGATGTCAAACAGACTGGCAGTTTGGGCAAGCATGGTTAAGTACGAATTGCGGGAAGCGGGGCAGAATTCGGTTGGGGAAAGGGAAGTAACTGCTGCTTCTCACTTCTCACGGTAGCATGACCTGCAGGACTAGAAGAGACCACTGTAGACTGCAGGAGTCTGAGGAAACCAACAAGAAAGGGCTCACCACCTTCCTTCGCCCCAGAAAAGCAGAACCACATGAACACTGAGGTTTCGGAGACGGACATACCCCTCGACGGCACAACACCACGTGGAACCTGCCAGAGCCAGAGGGATCTGAGAACCTCATCTTTCGTCTCAGCACAGCTGCGTCAGCGCTCCAATCCTTTTGCTTCTTATTTTGTATTGTTTGGTTCCTAATCTTGTATATGTCTCCAGGCAGTTTTGATTTTGTAGACTGCTCAGTTAGGTGTCCGGATCATTGTTCGTGTTTCTCTAGTGGTTTATTCTTGGACTTTCTTTACGATGCTGTTTAGCTACATCTCCTATACCCCTCCTCCTACTCCCACATCTTTTTTATTATCCTTATCCCCGCCTCTTTTTACTTCTTAATTGTAACATCCATATATTTAAAAATTAAATATCTGTAGTCCCTTAACAGAACCCCAAACTTTCCTTGCCTCGATGTTTTTCTCTTTCTTTTTCAAACCAGATCTAATTCTTGTCCTCACCCTTCCCATTTCCCTCTCACTTCAAAACTTATTAGCTAAAATGGGAGTTTATTCCATGTCAGTCTTCAAAGAAGAGCTAATATTGCTTTGTTTCTCAAACTATTCTGTCAAATACTAAAGGAAGAACCCAGTACAAAACTCCCTTTATGAAGCTGGTATTACCCTGATACCAAAGCCAGACAAAGCTGCAACGAAGAAAGAAAATTACAGACCAATCTTCCTGATGAACACAAATGTAAAAATTCTCAACAATGTTTGCCAACCAAATTAAAAGAAAAAACATATCAATATGGTCATTCAGCACGATTCAGTTGGTATTTCTCCAGAGAGGCAGGGATGGTTCCATGTATGTAAATTAATAAATGTTATAAATTACATCAATGGTGTAAAGGACAGAAATCACATGATTATCTTAACAGATACAGAAAGGCTTTTGGCAAAAATCCAACATCCCTTCAAGTTAAAATTTTTTAAAGAACTCAGAATAGAAGAAACATGTCTCAAAATAATAAAGGCTATCTATGACAAACCTATAGACAATATTTTATTTAAAGGGGAAAAACTCAAAGCATTTCTCTATCAAGAACAAAAAAAGTGTGTCTGTATTTTGCTTTTATACAATTTGTTACTGGAAATTTTAATTAAAGCAATAGAACAAGAGAACACACTAAATAGGAAAAGGAACAAATGGGAAATAAATCAGAGTCTATCCACTTGCAGATAATTTATACATAAGAGGCCCTGAAGACTCCATCTAAAACTCTTATAACTGATAGACATGCTCAGCAATCCCACAGGATTCACAATTAACATACAATAATCAGTAGCCCTCCTATATATCAATGACACACACTGTGGAAAAAAATCAGGAAAGCAATCATTCACAATAGTTTCAAAAATACTTTCATCCTTGGAAAGATGAAGAGATTGCTCAGGAGTTTAGGGAACTTTTTGCTCTAGCAGAGGACCTGGGTTCAACTCCCGACACCCACATGCTCACAATTACCTGTAACAGTTCCAGGGGACCTAATAGGATTTTTTCTCCTCCTGAGGCACTAGGCACAAATGCACGCAAAACATTCATTCACAGGTTATAAAAAACCATAAGTTTTTAAAAATTAATGCCTTGGAATAATCCTAATTTAAGAATTTGAAAGACCTCAGTATGAAAACTTTAAAATGCTAAAGACAGAAACTGAGGAAGACACTAAAGAAATGGAAAGACTTTCCCCATGCCCATGAATTGGTAGGATTATAGGAAAGTGGCCATCTTACTAAAAGCAATCTACAGATTCAGTGAAATCTCAATCAAAATCCCAGAGACATTCTTCACAGAAATTTTTTAAATATTAAAGTTTGTATGTAAAAGCAAAAGACCTTTTATAACCAAAGCAGTCCTGAGCAAAAAGAATACTGCTGGAGACATGACCATACCTGATTTCAAGTTATACCAAACAGCCATAGCAATAAGAATAGCATGATACTGATATTAAAAACAACAAACAAACAAAAAACACACAAAATATAGATCAATGGAATAGAATAGAGGACCTAGATATAAGGTCATGCAACTACAGTCACCTGATTTTGACAAAGATGCCAAAAATACACATTGCAGAAAGAACAGCATTATCAACAAATGGTGATAGAAAAACTGTAAATCTACATACAGAAAAATAAAACTAGATCCCTATCTCTCACCCTGTGCAAAACTCAACTCCAAATGGATCAAGGATCTCAACATAATACCTGAATCTCTGAAGCTGCTGGTGGGGGAAAAATATACTTCAAGATACAGACATGAATGTTAATTTTCTGATAGGACTCCAACTGTTCAAGATACGAAACTATTAACTGACAACTGAGGCCATGTAAGATTAAAAAACTCTTGCATAGCAAGAGAAACTGCCAATTGACTGAAGAGGCACCCTACAGAATGGGAGAAAATATTTGCAGGGATATATCTAGCAGAGGATTAGTATCCAGAATATACAAGGAACTCAAGAAACTAAATTCCAAGAAAACAAACAAGTCAAAATGTGGACTTTGGCCCTGAACAGAGAGTTCTCCAAAAAGGATATAAATGACCAATAATATTTTTAAAGTGTTTGACATCATTAGCTACAAATGCAAATTAATATGACCTTGAAATCCCACTTCACCCCCCCCCCCCCCCCCCCCCCCCGACCCCGTCAGAATGGCTAGCATCAAGAAATCAAATGATGCCGGGCGGTGGTGGCGCACGCCTTTAATCCCAGCACTTGGGAGGCAGAGGCAGGCGGATCTTTGTGAGTTCGAGGCCAGCCTGGTCTACAAAGCGAGTCCAGGACAGCCAGAGATATTCAGAGAAACCCTGTCTCGAAAAACCAAAAAAAAAAAAAAAAAGAAATCAAATGACAACAAATGCTAGTGAGAATGAGGGAAAAGGGGGGATTTTTATCTGCTATTAGTGGATACACTAACAGTCACTATGGAAGTCAGTCTGGAGCAGTGGTTCTCAACCTCCTAATGCTGTGACCCTTTAACATGGTTCCTCATGTGTGGTGACCTCCTAAACACAAAATTATTTCATTGCTACTTCGTAACTGTAATTTTGCTACTGCTATGAATTGTAATGTAAGTATCTGTATGCAGGGTATTTGATATGCAACTCCTGTGACAGGGTCGTTTGACTTCCCTCCCCACCCCCAAGGTTGAGAACCACTGGTCTAGAATCTCTAAAAGTTAAAAATAGAACTATAATATGATCCAGCTATACCATCCTGGGGGAATATACCTAAAGAACTGTATATCTTAGTATAGAGACACTTCACATCCATGTTCATTGTCACTCTCTCCTCAATAGCTAGGAAGTGGAATCAACTTAGATGTCCACCATCAGATACAAGGATAAGAAAACTGTAGTGCATATACACAAGGAAATATTACTCAGCTGTGAAGATAATGAAATAATGAAATTTGCAGGGAAGTGGATACAACTAGGACATGTTATTCCAAGTGAGATAACCTAGGCCCAGAAAGATAAATACTACATATTCTCTTTCTTATGTAGACCTTGACCTTGAATTTTTACATTTGTGTGTTTAACTTGGAGTGTCTATAAAGGTCAGAAAACCAGAAAGGGCTTGTGGGGGGTGGATTAATGAGAGAAAAGGGCAATACTGGTAATTAAAGTTTTAAGTGGGGATGGTGTCAGGGAATAGGGGAGAGGAGGTGGTGGGAGTGGAGTATCTAAAACTAAAGCTGTATAGAAAAGCCCTAGGGAAACCTACTACTGTGTAAACTAGTTTGTTGTTGTTGTTGTTGAAGGAGTTTAAGTGGTGTACTTTGCAAGGATAGGCACTGATGTCTGCAGAAGACATTTTCATTTAACAATCCATATCTTCTGGATTATTAAATGACAATCTCCACTCCAAGCATGAGATGTCTTCCTGTGAATTACTGGGTCGGGGATGCCCCCTCAGGCCTCCAAAAAAGCATAGGCTACTGCTATTGCCATCCCTGCTGGTCTTGGTTGTCTGCCATGATTAGATGGTTAAGATCCCATTGCTGAAAATATCACACACTTTGGTTGCAGGACACTGAGAAATCAATCTTAAATTGACTAGGAAACTTCCTCATTGATGCTTAACTTTCTTTTTTTTTTTGGTTTTTCGAGACAGGGTTTCTCTGAATATCTCTGGCTGTCCTGGACTCGCTTTGTAGACCAGGCTGGCCTCGAACTCACAAAGATCCGCCTGCCTCTGCCTCCCAAGTGCTGGGATTAAAGGCGTGCGCCACCACCGCCCGGCGATGCTTAACTTTCATAGTAAGAAGATATTACGCGGGCCACCAGAAGTGAAAATTATTAATAGTCTTACCACACCCTGGACTCCACATGCACGCTCCAATACCAGCCTGCCAGAGATGTATGTCCTAGTTAGGGTTGTCATTGCTGTGATGAAACACCACAACCAAAAGCAACTTGGGAAGGAAAGAATTTATTTAGCTTTAGTCCATTGTTGAAGGAAGTCAGGACAGGCACTCAATCAAGTCAGGGACTGAGAGGCAGGAGCTGATGCTGTGGAGGGGCGCTGCTTCCTCGCTTGCTCTTTATGACTTGCTCAGCCTGCTTTCTTATAGAACCCAGGACCACCAGATCAGGGAAGGCTGCACCCACAATGGGCTAGGCCTCACTGCATCAATTACTAATTAAGACAATTAACTACAGGCTTGTTATGGCCAGACCTTATTGGAAGCATTTTCTCAATCGAGGCTCCCTCTTCTTTGATAGCTCTCGCTTGTGTCATAAAACCAGCCAGCACAATGTACCTAGTGTTGTAATAATGGCATGAAAGTTCCGGGGGTGATCAACTGCTTTCGTCTTGGGTTTAAGGCCTGCTTCTGTCTATCAGACAGAAGAATCGAGATCATAACTATCCCATTAAGGGAACATTTTGCTTCAGCTGTTTAAGTTGCACCATTTCCTCAGGTAAATCTACCTACCCTTTGAGGGAGTTGCTATCATTATCCTGTTCAATGAGAAGACTGAGCCAGGCCTGGTAGTCTGTGTATGCCTGTAATGCCAGCAACTCTGGAGGAAGATCATAAATTCAAGGTCTTCCTGGGCCACAGTGTGAGTTCAAGACCAGCCCTTATAACCTAGTGAGATTCTGTCTTAGAATATGAAATAGAAAAGAGGATCTGAGGATGTAGCTCACCGGTAAAACAATTGCTTCACATGCATGGGGCCTAAGTTCAATTTCCAGCATTTTAATAATGATAGTAAAAATAAATTTGGAAGTAAAGGTCCGTAGATACAGCTCAAAGTACAGCACTTTCCTAGCATGTGAAAGGCCCTATGTTCAACCTCTAGTACTGAAGGGAGATAGACAGACAGACACAGAGAGAGACAGAAGGGTAGAGACAGACAGATGAACAGAGACAAACACACAGAGAGACAGAGGGAGAGAGAAAGAGACAGACAAAGACACACAGGGAAACAGAGACAGAGACAAAGAGAGAGACAGAGAGACAGAGACAGAAAGGGAGAGACAGACAGACACAGAGACAGACAGAGAGACACACGAGAGAAACAGAGAGAGAGGAGCGAGCTCATGAGGCTGGCAAAGTGGGGACTCTTGAGAACTTCCTCTGCCCCCCCCCCCCACTCATTGTCACACTGTCCCTGAGGAATCCGCTCTACAAAACCTCAGTGCTTTCCTGGTTTTTCTTGTCTTGCCTTTCCTCTCTGCCACTCGTTTCTTTTTGCTAGATTTACGTTTCAAAATTAATTTGTATTAATTCTTTGAGGGTTTCATACATACAAACAATGAATTCTGATCATACTCATTCCCTCACGCCCCCTCCCCCGCCTAACTCCTCCTAAGTTTTATTTACATTTTTATCTGACCCTTTTCACATGTCAAATTCACCAAAGAACAGAGCCAGCATTGTTTGCTGCCATTTTCCCAGCACATGAAATACCTGGCGTGGAGTTAATACTCAATAAATATTTGCAGGATACTAATAAAAAAAAATTAACAAAGGCTCCCTCGGACTGTGGAGCTAGTAGTTGGTGGACTCCGTATTTGCACCGAAGACTGTGACCCTCAAGCACGTACTCTCATCCATATTGCTGTCAGTTGAAGTCACTTAGTGTCTTCGTGTGTTACAGTTTCCATCATAAAAGAACATAAACTACAATTTTATTTTTCATGATTCTGGAAATTTGAGAAGTCTAATATCCAGGTGATTAAAAAACAAAACAACAACAAAACGGCCTCTGAAATGAGGGCTCACTTCCTGGTCTATAGATGATGTCTTCTTAGCGTGAGCTCACATGGAACAAGGGGCATCTTTCTTAGGCTACTTTTACAAAACAGTAAACAAACTCATGACACCTCAGCCCTTAAGCCCTAAGGCTGCACTGACTAACAGTCACTCTGGGGACTAGAATCTCAACATATGAATGGGGGAGGGGCATGCAAATCATCAAGCCCCCACATTCAGGCTACTCTTTTCTAAGGATTCATCTGATTTCACATAAAAATACTTTGCAGGAATTCCAGGCTACCCTGGCTTTTCTCTGGTTTCTCACCCTGTGGGGACTATGCTGTTAGTATAATTACTTGAACACCACAGAAGGGCACTTGGATCAGAGTCTTTAGATGAGGTTCTAAATCCATTAAGCAGGGCAACTGAGGCAGAGTTATCACACTTTTATATAATTTATCAGCCACGGAGTCCTAACTGTTCTGCATTGCTAGAGTCAGTGTTAATGATAAGGCTCCAAAGCAGGTCAGGAGTCTCCAAAAGCAAACTAATATTGATGAAATTGGTATTGTAAAATAAATGTATATACGTTACAGCTAAGATTCCATTCCTACTCTGATAAACCAAAACAAAAAACAAACAAAAAAAACAATAAAAATAGGACATTCTCTAAGAAAACACACAGAAACATTAACAGCGGTCCTCTTTAGAAACAGGAACAATTAGTTTTCTTTTTGCCCTTCTATGTCTATTATATTGTTTTTATAATGGAAAATGCACTGTTTTTTAAGCATTTAAAAGCAAAACAAATGCATCTGATATATCTTTGGGGGCTTATAAAGTTTTACTAAAAGAAGAGCAATCATCTGATCTATAATTTATTGAGTGCCATTACATGATAAGCATTTATAGATACTCTATGAAGACTGTGAGTTATTTTATAAAGCTTAAAACAGCAGTGGATTAGACTTACTAACATGCAAAAGACATACACTGCCCCTTACTCTGACCATCTGACACTTAATTCCTTTTCTATACACTAAGCAAATTGCCACTTCTGGGTTTCATTCAACCCCAGGTAAGGGTATTCGCATAACACTGCCCTCCCTCCAGGTGCTAAGGTCTGCAGTGGGTGTTAGTCAGGCGGTAAACATTCTTACCACTAACACAAGATGGAAGTCTTCAGTTTGAGTAGTACTTTTTTCCCACTGTAATGATCTCTTTCCCTGGACCTCTCCCTCTTTCGGCCTCGAAGGTCACTGCCTGCTCATTGCTATTTTCTGTGTGTCAGTCTGCTCAGCTATGTGGGCAATCATCATCTCTGCTTATGGCCTCAGATTTGGCCAAAGCAGAACCACATGCCTAATGAGAAAGGGGGCAAGAGGAAAGCAGACCCAACTTATAGACCCATCAATAGTCTTGGTGTCACCTTGTCTTCCAAAAACAATAGGGCAGCAATTAGAGTGGCTTGGCCAGTCAGCTAGCCCATGATAAAAGGCAATGAATAGCAATAAATGGAAAAAAATAAGTTTATAAGCAGCATAGCTTTAAACATTTTATTATCATTTTAAATGAGAAGGTTCAGACCTTTAATTACATAATTAATAGCCCAACAAGATGCTTGTCTGGACAGAGGGCATACCAACTTCAAGCACCCAAGTGAGGATGCCCAAAAGCAAGTTGGGCACAGCAAGGTACAAATTATAAATTCTTTTACAGACAGCAACATCTAAACTCCTCTGATCTGCCTCATGAATCTTCTTCCAGAAAATAGTGTTCTGTTATCCCTGAGGGAGCCACTATGACTGGCAGTCAGAAATCTGGGGAGTGGTAGGACAATTAGGAAGATATTATGTGTCTTGAATGAGAGCAACAGTGTTTATTCCCAAAATAAATGCTCATTTCATAAATACCTCAGTCACATCTGTGTGTGTGTGTGTGTGTGTGTGTGTGTGTGTGTGTGTGTGTATGTGTGTGTGTGATGCTCACAACCACAATGCCAAACATAAATCCCATCTGGGCCTAGTGTCAGTGCTGGATTTCAACTCACTTGTCAGTTGCTGACAAGATATAGTGAAGAAGTAAGGAATCCTGAACCAAAAAAAGAAAAGTTGAGATCTTCTCACCACCACAATCTGGTTCATCTCCAAGTCTGTTTACTTCTTGTCAAAATAATGGATGAGGAGGAAGAGGAGGATGTGATTGTTGTTAAGAATGATGGTCATTGGCATTCAAAGATGTTATCTTAAATCAAGATTTTTTTTTGATATCGAGACATATCAGCGCCTGACAGCACCCCCTATTCTACTCCAAGTAGAAGATAAGCATCGAAGAACCTCCACTGTAAGATGGTTGAATTAGTGGCAAGCCTATCTCTTGGCATGAAAAAACCCCTTGCACCAACTGCAGACAGACTGCTGTCCAAAAAGGACAAAACTTGGTAGCAGGGAAGTCGACAGCCTAACTCTGCCAAGACAGGGTAGGTAAGTCCTTCATAATCCCTGCTCTACAACAAATGTCTGTCAGAGAAACAGGACCCAAAGCCTGAAGATTGATGCTGGAATGTATGGAGAGAAAATGGGAACTGTCCAGGTAGTTATTGGTATGTTCTTTCTTAGTTTTGGAAGCTGCAGGCCCTGCACTTCCTATATAAGCAAATATATTTATCCCTCTCAGGTCTCTGAGGTGGTTGAAGAATAGACAGATAGAATCTTATAGTTAAATTTTGAACTGTTTAGGAATCAAGAGGGTGTTATAGATCTAAGAAGATACTCTTAAAAGTGTGTTGCAAGATAGTTTGAATGTTGAGTCACATATAGACCTTTAAACTCATGGAGTTGGTTAGATAGTAGAATGTTAAAGTCAGGGGCCAAATATGTATAAACTGGACATTGGGAAGGTATACTGGGCCATTTAACTCTCATAAATGTGGCATATTCATATCTATTGTTTGGTATAATACATACTGTTATAAGAGAAGGAACCAGCTGTTGGACTGAAAGGGGAAACCTCTGGAGGGAAGAGGGTGGAAGGGCGGGTTAGGAAGGGGGAATAGGGAGGGGTTTGTTACTGAGATGTAACTTGAAGAAAAAAAAATAAAGTATTAAAAAAAAAAAAAAAGAATGATGGTCATGATGGGCTGGCCCAGTGGATACGTTATGATCAGGAGCTGATGCTGTAGAATCTTCCCTGGGAGGAGCACTATGCTATCCTCAGACTTCATTGACAAGCCAAGGGCAGAGGAGGGATCATGTAGGGGAGGTGCCAAGGTGACCATGTAAAATGGAAGCCTCTAATGGAGTAGCCAGCTGTCCAAAAGGACAGGGTGTGGAGGGATGTGACAACATCAAGTTCAATGTTGATCCCCATTTATGTTGATCTGAACTCAGTGCTGGTAGCACCTGGAACAGACAACCCTCAGCACAGTAACTCCTGGAGGTTCTGGGTGAAGATGCTAACCTATAAAAGTCTCTAGAGAGGCTTAAATAGTCCAGAGAAGAAGGCTGTGATTGAAATCCAATTCTAAGAGAATAAATAATAAGGAGAAAGGTGTCCATATCCACAGCCATGGTGAGGCACTTCTGCACCCACAAATACACAGAGAGCCAGGTATAAGACAAGAAGAAGAAGAAGAAGAAGAAGAAGAAGAAGAAGAAGAAGAAGAA
>CAJQZJ010000885.1:20009-48325 GCA_907164525.1 Lophiomys imhausi | reverse complement strand
AAGAAGAAGAAGAAGAAGAAGAAGAAGAAGAAGAAGAAGAAGAAGAAGAAGAAGAAGAAGAAGAAGAGGCTAATATCTCTGGGCCTTTAGCGGGATTGGCTCAGATGCTGACTCTGTGGGTATTGCTGTTGTATCAGAGCTCATAGTACTGAGGGAAATCAGAGATGGGCTCAAGATTTAACACTCCTAAGTAACAGACAAGCCCCAGGAAGAAAGAAAATGCATTGAAATAACTAAGACTTGGCATCTACCCCAGGCTGAGGGGTAAGGGAAACGTGTTTGAAAACTGTTTCGTGTTTTCACAAAGTAGGCATTTATGCAAAAAAAAAAAAAATCAATACTCAGCCTGCCTCTGCTGTAGGTGGATAGGAAACCCAGGCCCCGGGACCTCCTTTGATATGAAGAGGGTTGGGAGCAAAGATAACCATCTTTTGAGAGATGCCTTTTGCAAGAAGGTTCCCTCCAAAACCAGAAAGAACACACAACCAGGAGAAATTTGAACAAACTGCCATCTTGACACTTTGGGGAACAGTGCCCTCCGCCAGGCACTTCCCTGGACTCGTGCAGAATAAGCGTCTCCTCACACTAGCTGTGGAGCGTCCCTTGTCTTTCAACGAGAGGGAAAGTCAACGCCTTGGAAACACAGAGGCCACCAGGGCATAAGTCAGTGGCTCTCAGTTCAGGCTGCACCTAGAATCATCTCGAAAGTTCTCTTTTAAAACAACGGTTGCACGGTTCTAACCTTAGAGACTGACTTTCTCTGCCTAGGAAAGCAGTCTGTCTGGGAATGTTTTGAAAGCACCCCAGGTGATCCTTCCACACAGCTGGACTGAAAATGCTGCGTGGCAAGCTCCAGCTGCGTGTGACTCTCTTACGGTATTGCAAAAACCCACAGACAAGCCCTTGTATTTTTAACTATTCATGCCCAGACTGTTTGTCCACAGGCCATGCGAGTGCTGAGGTGTGCGAGAATGAGAATCTGTGACAGGAAGGGAAGGTCCACCCAGGACTCTCGGGTCCGTGAGTGTTCCCTCCCCAGCGTACCCCCTCCCCACCGCAATCTGTGGCACTGCTCCAGCAATCTGTCAAATTCAACAGCTGTCCCACGGCTCAGAGATGACTGTCTGAGTTAGCTATGAGAATAAGCAACGGCCCTAACGTCCAGTAAGTCTTCAAATAAATCAGGACAATGCTAGTGGGAATCCAACAGCGTGGAGATTAGAGTCAAGCAGTGAACTTTTGAAAAATGAATCTTCTTTTGTTTCACTTTGGCTCTGTTTGGGGGGAAAGTCCGCAAACAGAAGTTTGTGCAGCCCTGGCTCAGACAGAGAGCAAACCAGGGCAAATGAGGAAGAGGGATGCTAAAGACCAGTGAAGAGAGCTACAGACCATACAGCGAGTAAAGAACCTCCGCCGCCCCGCCTCGGTCACACCAACATTAGACCCCTGTGAATACCTCCTACCATGACTGGCACCCTTGTGTGTCCTAATCTTCCTAACCACTGTCTTCTTCATCCCCTTTTCCTGGCCACAAGTGTCCAGCAAGATGAGCTCTATGCCCCACAGGACCATCAGATGTGTGTGTTTCTTCTGCCTTACCTTCAAAGCTCAGGGACCACCTCCTCACTGGCGTTCCCAGCACAGGCTCTCCCACACACAGCAGCCTCTCGGACACATTTCCAATCACTGGACTCAAAACACCCGCCCTGTAAGAGCCCTGGTTCACTCATGTGTTTCTCTCTAGACATTCCAAACCCACTGCCAGCCCTGACTTTCTTGGGCACACCTAGAATATCCTCTTGCTGCCTGTGGCTTGACCATACTCTATTACTCCCGATTTACCATCTTCTCGTAAGAATATGGTATATCTCTAACTAAATCATAAACTTCTGCTTGGCATCCATACCCTTCCCTTTATCTCCTTGCCTGGTAGGGCTCTTCACAAATAAAGATGCTTGGTTATATTTCTCAACTGTTCATCACAGTTTCTGAACCTGAGATTCCCAGAGGCAAGGAAGATTCTTGGGAAGTTGTATTCACAGACTTCTAACCAAGAAAAAAATGTCTCTGTCATCTTAGTGCCTCTCTAATTTGAAAGTGTTTTGCTCTTGTGTGGCACCTCACAATCCCACTCTGGATCTCCCTCAAAGCCTTACGCTTCATGTTCAGACAGCCATCCCAGCTAGTCCAACCTTTGGGCTGGGGTACACATCTATTTCCATAACCCAACCCTCAGGCTCATGCAATTTTCACTCCCCATAAGGAAGTCTAAGCTCCTTGCAGACTCAGGTCTTCAGCCTGTTCCTCTAAAGAGAAAAACAAGAGGGTGTGGTTGGGAGGAAAGTCGAGTCCCAGCCAAATAAATGTCTCCTGGAAAAACCACTCCTGCGGAGCAAACAGGTATGGCCACTCTGCTCCCTCTGCACCCATACGAGGCTACGCATGGGTACAGAGCAAGCCACCCAACATTCTCTGCACAGGCCCGTGAAACATCTCTACTTGGGGGAACAGGTTCAAAAAATAGTAGTAGTAGTAACAACAGCCATAACAAGTAAACATTGTGATGGGATCCACTCAGAGGAACACTTTGAAAGCAGAGTCTTGCTAGGGGTCTATGAGAATGACTTGGTAGCTGGTGGCTCTTGACAAACAGTAGAAGAGAAATTAGGTACCTCGGCTGTACACTTCTGCTTCTGCCCCAGGGCTCAGTGCACAGAACACCTCATATGCCTTCCCTTTTCCCTGGATACTGGGCCAAAACCCTACCCTGGGTTTCATGCATGACTCTGCCTTAGCCAGACTGCGTGTTGGCATTGTTACTACAAGCTTCCCTGAACCCTCTCCTCTCCCACCCTCAGGCTTTCTTATCTATTAAGGCAGACTTTTTCCCCTTGCCCCATTCCTGCCACTCTAGAGAGAGCTAAGAGAGTTAAATTCAGGCAAAGCCGAGGAGGGAGGAAAAGAATTGGTGATTAAATTGCTAACTAAGGAAGTACCAACCTGAAGAAGCAAATTTGCGCTGACCTATTTAAAATATCTTGCAGCAGATCACACATGAACTGAGGTACGGCCCTTTTAGGCGTTAGCCAGCTGGCTTTCTTTCAGAATCGCAGCTATCAATAATTCCATGCTGAGGATCATCTGATAGGAAATCAACCACTGGCCCCTGGAATGCCAGCGTTCCCCACTGCTCTGTTTCCCCAGTTGTCCGCTCTGTTTATAAATTGTCCATTTATAGCAAATCCAGCACCTGCTAGGAACACCTCACCCTGCCAAGTGTTGGAGTCTCAAAAAGAGCCACTATAGACTTTTTTCTCCTCGTTTCTTTTTTTTAATAATTTATCTTTTATTTCTTCAAGTTACATCTCAATCACAATCCCCTCCCTACTCCCCCCTCCAGTCCCACCCTTCCACCCCCTCGTTTCTTTTTAACCTTTTCCCAACCTGGGAGGCTGAATCCTTGCACAGAAAATCTGAGGGTGGCTTTTTCTGCACAGGAAAAGCCAGATATTCTATTAAAAGTGAGTGATTTTGCTCTACTTTAATAAAGAAAAAATAAAAGAACAAGGAAGAGTACATTGTTGTTCTTGTGGGAGATACGAGGCTATCTTTCTGAATTAGCCAGGCTGGGACACATTTAAAATAACCCTGAAAAAAATCAGCAGGTTCAAAATGCCCTGGAGAGGACTCTAAGGGCAGGCTTCCTTTAAATTCTATTATGTAGCTTTTAAGCTCACGGTCAAAACCAAGATGCTGTCTGCTACTTAAAAGCATTATGTAAAATACATTTAAGGACTCTTTCCCAGTACTAGAAATGTATCATACTACCTAGTCTGAAGGTTCCCCACCCCCCGCTTGCCAATTATCCACTTGTAAAGTGCCTAGACGCGATTCTCTAAGTTTCACTCTTGTTACATTCTCATTCCATTTTTTGTTCTTTGCATAATGAAATGTTATCAGCAGCACTTAGGCCATCCATGGATGGGAAGGGGTTGCCTTTCTGGGGATTATGATGGTCAGATTAGATGCTCTGGCCGACAAACTTGCTGAGTAACCTTGGGAAGACAGGGAGACAGACCCCTTGATGCTTCCGCTGACACATTCCCACAGTAATCCTGCTCAAGAAGGAGATTGTCACCCTGTTAAAGCCGGAGAGGGAGAGCTTGATTAAAACCATGTGGCAGAGGCAGCTGGCCCGAGCTGAAGACATTCCGGAGCCCCAATTCTGGGTTCAAGAAGGCAGCCCTGTATTTTCAGGGCAAGATGGGAGCCTTAATATTTCTGTTTTTTTAAATGTTGAGGTGTCTGGACTTAAAATGACACATGCAAGCTTATTGTTAATTGAATCAGTAAAGTCAGGTGTTCCTGAGATCAGGAAAAATGGGAGTGGATCCAGAAGGAGATTTAGAGGACTGCAATACCTTCCTACTGCCCTTCACCAAGTTCTTCAAGACACTTGAGGCAAGGTGTTTTCCTTTGCACCTCCACTGCCTTCTTCAGAATTGTAGTCCCTATATGCCTTATGGCTTCTGTTATACTTTATATCCAACAAGCTGATCGAAGATTAGACAGGCATCCGCTATTTCTTTGCAGAATGCGACTGGGCTTCAGCGATCCCATGCCCCTCTAATGGCACACCACATTTGCTTACTTTCCAGCCACTCCCGAGTTATCAACGAGGATTCTCTCACTCAGCAAGCAAGCCAGCCCCCGTTGCTGAGCTGATCTCTGAGATGCCCCTGCTGGAGAAAGGAATGTGCAAATTAAGACGTTACAAATCAGTTTGAAAACTCACTGACTCCTGCCCGTAAATCTGTGTCCTTAATATTAAAAATCATCTGGAGGTGCTGAAAAGAAAGGGACGTGATCGCTCTGGGGAAATAGCAGCCCTACTCTCCTCTCGGGGCACCAATTAGTAGCGGAGAGGGTTTAGGCAGATCCAAATCCATATTCTGCTACCAAAAATAGAAAAGAGGAAACCTTTGAAGCTAAAGGAGGCCTAAGAATAAATGTCAGCAAAGAGAAGAGCCACGCGGACAGGAAGCTATGCTCAAGTGGCAGTTTTGTGCTGCCTTGCCCCTTCTCCCGCCCCCACCCCCACCCCCCCCCCCCCGTAGCTATTCACATTTCATCCTGTTAAAAAAGATAATTTTCAAAGGCTCCCTTCAGCTCGGACATGTCGGTAGGCACAGCTCGCCCTTCCACAGCAGCTCAGGGCCAGCTCTGAAGGAGGCCTGCACACAGCCCTGGGGTTTGTGGTCACTTTCCTGGTGGAGCATTTCAATCTGTTTAAAGCTGAACAGTGAAAAACACTTCAGAGACTGCGCTGCCCAGAGAACCCTCAGTAGGAAACAGCTGGCCGAGAAAACACTCATTTCCTGTTTGCCTTTTAATTTTATATCGGAGCCCAACCTAGCTTTCATCTTTTAGTTGTTCTGTACTTGGGGAAATCAAAATTGATGCACCGAGCCGATGATGTTTGTGCTATCTTCGGGGCCTTAAATGCCACTAGGCAAACACATACTTGAATAAATCCTATAAAAGGTATTGGAATTAGGAGAAGCCTTTTGGGGGGAGGTTAGGGGGCAGGGAGTTTTTTAATAATCTGCTGAACAAGGAAGAAGGACCAAGTGAGGGAAAGGGGTTAGATTAAGGAGAGGAGAGGCAGCCTGATGGCCAAGATTAGAAAACAGTGGGTGGGAGCTGAAAGAGAAAGGCAAGGAGGAAGAAGACACAGGGTGGTGGGGGAGGTTGCGGAGCCATCACTAAGCCCTTGCTGTACTTGAAACACAAACCGAAAAAGTGCACCTCTTTCTTTGAGTACCCACAAAGCTCTATGAGGGAGCCAGTAATATTTTATTCCAGACCTTTCCACAAGGCATAGCCTGCACCATGCCTTTTATGGGGTCTTAAACAAAAATGTGCACAAGAGATTGAAAGGCCCAAATGGGGAACTAAAGACATACTAGAAGGAAAAAAAATACATACATACATGTATATATATATACATATATACTTATATATGTGTGTATATATGTACATATATACATATGTATAGATACAGTATATATAAATATATAATATGTATTATATATTTATATATACTGAATCCTTCAGTAGCATATTGGAAATCCAACTGAGGTCAGAATTTTGCTGGTGGTTGGGGTTTAATGGAAAATAGTTAGCAGAACTGGTTTCTTCAAAGCAGCAGGGTGAAATCATGTCTCATTTTTCATCTGGTGTGAGTAGTATTGGTTTTAAGGAAGTTTTGTTGTTTGTCACACCCAGTGAATAACTTCCAGAAATACTAAGCTCTTTGTATCTGGTTGACAGGATCCAGATCTATGTTTAGATGCAAACAGCTCCAGTTATCTTCTGAGCTCGACTCAACCAAGAGAGAACATCACTTGAGCTTTGTGTGATAACATTGGAGATC
Source organism: Lophiomys imhausi (assembly GCA_907164525.1). Lineage (NCBI taxonomy): Eukaryota > Metazoa > Chordata > Mammalia > Rodentia > Muridae > Lophiomys > Lophiomys imhausi. The sequence continues at coordinate 41,889 of CAJQZJ010000885.1, read as the reverse complement.
CTTTTTCTTTTTTAGTGTATATATGTCTGTGTGGGTATCTGCCATACGCATGTGTGCAAATCCTCTCTGAGAAGAGGGTATGGGCTCCCCTGGAGCTGGTGACAGGCAGCTGTGAGCTGCTCAGATTGTAAACTGGGAATCAAACTCCAGTCCTCTGCAAGAGCAGCTAATGCTCTTCACCCCTGAATCTCCTCTCCAGATGCCACACCGAATTTTTATCTGTATTCATCTCAAAATTAAAAAAAAAAACATTCTACTGAAACAATTGGTTAAACTTTGGTTTGAAGTAGGGAACATAGGAACCCCACATCACTCAATGATTTTTTTAAATTTTATTTATTTGTAAATTTTATTTTATTAATTTGTACAATAAATTCTTATCAGATCACTCAGGTTATCTCCCTGAGTCTCATCATGGTTAGGAAAACTGAAGGTGGCAAAAAACAATGTCTCAGAGAAGAAATGAAAGGAAGACTAAAGCAGGACCTTGCACATTTACTATTAAAACACAATGTTTAAGTACTGAGGTTATATCTCAGTGATAGAGTACTGGTATAGCATCCACAAGGCCTTTGGTTCATCCACAACACCATCTACACACACACACACACACACACACACACACGTGCATGCACCCATGCACACTCATGCAATAATATGTCCCTTTGGTGGGAGATGAGATGAAGAAGAGGTTGGGAAGTGGGCAGGAGGCACATGGGCGCTCTGTACTGTGTACTTAATCTTGTTATGAACCTAAAACTTCTCTTAAAAATTAAAAAACAAAACTATTAAACAGCCACAACCAGTAAAAAGTTTTAAATGACTTGCCTTCCAAAACATATCAGATGCATCAACCTGGTGATAGACATCCCTTCAGAAACTGTCATTGCGCCTGCCCACACAGATTTTCCCATGCGTTCATGCATTTTAGGCAGTATACATTTTGGACTTGTTAACACTATCATCAATTGTAGTCTTTTGCATTTACTGCTCGCTGTTGATTTTTCCTCTTCTTCTTTTTCTTCCTCCTCCTTCTTTTTCTTCTTCTTCCTTTGGTTTTTTGAGACAGGATTTTTTTGTGTAGCCTGGAAACACGCTCTATGGACCAGGCTAGCCTCAAACTCACAGAGATCTGCCTGCCTCTTTTTTTTTTTTTTAAGCTTCAGCAAGGTATTTGAGAAGAATTGGGCTCACTGGGCTTCTCACTAACTATTAATGTGCTGCTCAGGCTGACTTTCTGGGTCTTTCTTACTTATGGGGAGAGTGTCATAGTAACAGATTTCCTATCCACATTTTCTCAGAGACTCTTTGTGCCACCTATGAAGCAGAGGGTAATAAATATGCTGGTTTCTGATTTTTTCCACATAAGGAAACTACTTGATATGAAATAAATAAGTATGTAAATACATACATAAAACTTTGACTTCCAAATATTAGACTTTTGAGGTCAAAACATCCCCTGGCCAAAACCAAAGATGATGAAATATTAGTTACCAGTGGTTTCTGCTGTGCTTTTCGTGGAAAGTTCTCTAGTGGTCTAGAAAACCCCACTAAGTGTCCTATCTGAAGTTTGGGTTCGGAGGCATGGGGATATATTGGTTTACTTTATTTTGCTCTAACCTAATTTTTCTTTTCCAGTTTTGATTGTGGCTGCAGTTTCTTTTCACACAGTAAAACCAATCTCCTGCTTGCGCCTTCATTTCCTAGGAGGGAGCCACTAATATTTATATACCAGATCCCACAGTTCCTCAGCAACTTTACAGACACCATCTTGCTAAGAGCTCAGAACAGCCCTTCAAACGAAGCACCATCCTGTCACCACCTCTTAGTAGATGAGGAAATAAAAAATGTGGACAAGCTGGCAGTCTCATCCATGGTCATGTAACAGCAACTGACAGAACTAGGACTCGATCCTGGCCTTCTGCTCAAATTAGTGATCTTGCCCATGCAGCAGCTTTCTGGTTCCTCTGAGACATCTCCCAACAGCCTTGCACACTGTAGACAGGTCCCTCAACTCCTAGGATGACAAGCATTCAACCTGATGGGTGAAGGGGTGAGCTATGATATACCCTGACAATCTCATGACTCAGCTTCTGAATAGCTGCCATCCAGAAAACGTGAGCATAGATTACCTAATTCTCTCTTGACACTAACTTAAAAGCAACCAGCTTAAAAGATGTGCTATTGAATTGATGGAATTGTGAAGCCAAAAGCAATATTAATTAAGATCAGATTTCAAACAGGACAGGTTTCCTGGGTTTTTATTTTAGTCTTAAACTGGTTTGGTACAGTTAAGTGTGAAGATTGTGTCTAACCCAACACCATTATATGGATGTTATAGTTTGGATCTGAACTGTATCCCTAAAGCCCATGTGTTTTAAAAGTTACTTACCAGTTTTTGGGAGCTAGTGGAACCTGTAAGAGGCAGGGAGTGGTAAGAAGTCTTAGGTCACTAGGGTGTGCCCTTACAGAGGATAGTCAGAATCCCACCCCTTCTTACCTCTCTTTTTAAATTTTCCACCATGAGATGAAAAGCTTTGCTTCTCCACGCACATTCTATCATGATGTGTGATGGTCTGCTTTATCAGACACCCAAAAGCAACAGGACCAACTGACACTGGACTGAAAACCTCCAAAACTGTGAGCCAAAGAGAAACTTTCTTCTTTATAAATGTATTGTCTTAGACTTTTCTTACAGTAATGAAAAGCCAACTAACACAGTGAAGTTGAAAGTAGGTCTTGCAAAGTATTCATGAGGCCAATGAGACGGCTCAGAGGGTAAAGGTACTTGCCGCCAAGTCTGAAAACCTAAGCTGCATCCCCAAGACCCACATAATGAAAGGAGAGAACTGACTCCCATGAATTGTCCTTTCACCTCTGTGCACATGTATGTACACATGAACAGTTAGCAAATATAATTTGAAAAAAAAATGTTAAGACGCTCGTGGTTTGAAGAGAAACAGCCCCCATAGGTTCATATATTTGAATGCTTGGTCATTAGGGAGTGGCACGATTAGCAGGTGTGTCCTGTTGTAGTAGGTGTTGCCTTGTTGGAGGAAGTGTGTCACTGGGGGTGGACTTTGAGGTTTCAAATGCTCAAGCCAGGCCACAGTGTTGCCCTGTTCCTGTTGCCTGCAGATCCAGATATAGAACTCTCAGCTACCATGTCTACCTGTGCGTCACCATGCTTAACACCAGGACTAAACCTCTGAATGGAAGCCAACCCCAGTTAAATGCTTTCTTTTATAAGAGTTGCTGTCGTCATGGTGTCTCTTTACCACAATAGAACATTGACTAAGACAATGTTAGAAACAACCTAGCTGCCTCTTGTTGGAGAAATAAATTTAAAACTGTAAATAAATTTGAATAGTGAGGAATGTTATACAACAAATAAAATTAATTGAATATATACACACATTTCAGAATGTTTATAAAATATATTGCAGAATAAAGAAACACAAACTGAAACAGACTGTGTAAGTTAATATTTGAGTAAAAACCTAAAAAATAGATTCATAAAAAAGAATGTATGAAAATACTCTTGGGAATTTTGCACACCAATTTCATAGGTACCCTGTGAGGAAGGATAGAAGCTGGAATATTCTTAAATATTCTTTAAAAATTATCTATCAATAGTCTTACAAACTCTGCAGATGATTTCAGCTTTTATAGTACTTAAAACAGTACAGTATTTGCATGAAAGTAGGCACATTAACTAGTAGAATAAAATAAGGGGTTCCAGTGAGTCTTCATAGTATGGTCAAATGGTTTTTAAGAGGAGAACCAAGACTGAACTGGGAAGCAGTCTGCAGCAAATAGCAATGAGAAAACGGACATCATCGTGTAAAAGAATAAGGTTAGACCAGAATTTATACCATATTTACAGATAGTCAAAGTGGATCACAGAGTTAAACATGAGATTCTAAGAAGAGGTGATGGGAGAAAGCATCATGGCTTTGGGTTCAACAATGATTTATTGGTTATGACAACAAACGTTCAGGCAGTAAAACATAGATACATTGGGATTAATTAAAATGAGAAATTTTCATGCATCAACGAATACAGTCAAAAGAGTAGAGAGGTCATCCCCAGTCCTAGAGAACATTTAAAGACTATAAATCCAGTAAGGGGTTGATGTCCAGACTTCAAGGGGAAAGATTAAAAGGCATAAATTTAAAATAATCAAAGGGCTAGGCACGGTGACCCACGTATCTTTAATCCTGACACTCAGGAGGCAGAGACAGGTGGATCTCTGTAAGTTCAAGGCCAGCCTGGTCTACAGAGTGAGTTCCAAGACAACTAGAGCTACATAGTGAGACCCTGTATCAATCAATCAATCAATTAAAAAAAAAAAAACTGGTCAAAGGACTTGAACAGACATTTCCACAAAGAAGATAAACAAATGGCGAGTAAAAAGGTGTTCACTGTCAGTATCAGTACCACTGGTCACTTGAGAATGCAAATCAGTGAGGTACCACTTGGCAGCCATGAGGGTGGGGCAGGGCGAAAACAAAGCAAGTGTCCGTGATGCTGTGGAGAAGTGAAAGCCTGTGCATCCTTCTGAGAGGAGTGAGAAATGTCACAGCCGCTCTGAAAAACAGCCCAGTGGTAAAACTAAAGTGCAGAACTGTAACATGGTCTGTGCATTCCGTTTCTAGGTAAATTAAAAAAAAAAAAAAAAAGTAGCAGGTACTCAAACAGGCATTTATACATCTGTATTCACAGCAACATTATTTACAAAGCCATAGTGGGAAGCACCCAAGTGTTTACCGAACAATAAATAAATAGGTAAACAAGATCCTCTGTAAACATGCTATGGGATATGGTTCTGCCTTTAAAAGAAAGGAAATTTTCTGGTGCGTGCCACATAAATGAACTTTGAAAGCATTGTGGTAAGTGAAAAAAAGAAAAAAAGCCACACTCCAAAGAACACATACTGACAGTTTCGCTTAGAGGAGTTACCTCAAATAGAAGGATTCACATTTAGAATAATAGTGGGCACAGACCCCGGAAGGGACGATTGCTATTGCTTACTGGGCCAGTGTTTCACTTGGAGATGCTGAATGAAGGTTCTGAAGATGGATAAAGGTGACATTTCCTCAAGTATGAACACAGTTAATTCACCTAAATTGTACACCACCTGGGTTTAAAAAGCATATTTTTGTTAATATATATGTAATAAAATAATATATATATACAATAAAATAGTATATATTATATATATACAATAAAAGTATTTTTAATCAAGAGAGATAAGTAAAATATGACAAAATATTAAAATTAAACCTATCCACACCCAACAGTAGACAGTGTTCTGTTTCTATGAGCGTCTGCATTTCCCTGTGTATTTCAATTGTCTCGCCTTATTTGTGAACTGTTAGAAATCTTGAAAGTGTTCCATAGACTTATTCTGAAGACTCTGGAGCTCTGCTTGTCTGGGAAACCCTCTGATCACGTGATTAGGTTCCTGGGGCCTAAAACAAAGCCGCCTGAGCTCGCATTCACTGTGCAAGCAAATGACTTAGTGATCCTGTGAAAATGTCAATCCAGTTGGTCTGTGGGGGCCTGGGAGTCTTTGCTTCTAATTCCCAGGCGATAATGATGTTAAGTCCAAGTTGTGAGTAGCAAGGATTCAAAGAATGATAGCAATCTACGTAGATTAACTTGCACTGGAAGTTTTCTTCTTTCTATTTGCTTGGTTTGGGGTTTTGTTGGTTTTTGAGATAAAGATTTGTAGGACAGTTAGGCCAGCCTACAACTCACTATGTAGACCGCGATGTCTTGAGTTCACAAAATACTCTTAATCATTGTCCTGGTTAGTGTTTTGTCGACTTGACACAACTGAGGGTCATCTGACAAGAGGGAACCTCAGCTGAGAAAATGCCTCCATCAGAGTGGGCTGTGGGGCATTTTCTTGATTGATGATTGTTGTAAAAGGCTTGGCCCACTGTGGACAGTGCCAGGTGGTCCTGGAGAGACTAAGAAACCAATCTGAACAAGCCATGAGGAGCCAGCCAGTAAGCAGTGTTCCTCTGTGGTTTCTGGTTCAGTTCCTGCCCTGGCTTCTCTCAGTGGTGGAGTACAAGTTGAGAACTGTACAGGGAAATAAACCCTTTCCTCCCCAAGATGCTTTTGTCATGGTGTTTCATTACAGCAATAGAAACCCTAAGTCAATTACATATCATTAGATAATAAAGGGCTAAAATGAGCCATGAGGACTCTTCCATATACAATGTTTATTAACATTTGCTCATTTGTTTGATAGATGAGTATCAAACAAAGACAAACTAGAACTAAACCCTATTCATATTGAAAATGTTACAAATTTCATCTTATTTAAGTAATACTGCTGGAAACTTTAGATCTGCTGCCAAAATCTAAAATAAACATGTAGGTTGGGCTATATTAACTCCTCTTCCCACAAATGATCTTTGAAACAGGAATTGTTATGGCATACATTTTAATTGATGACAAGTCGCTTCACTTAATTATGTAGGCCTTCTCTGGCATTTTTCAAATTTCAGGATATTCCCAGGCTAGGACCTAAGGACTTCACCTGCTATAAAATGACTGATTAATTTCTAAGTTGAAAACACGTTAGGAGAAGAACTTCTTCCCAGAATTATTTAGAAACTGCTCTGTTTTGTAGGCCACAGGTGCCAATCTAGAAAAGTTTTCAGATCATCTGATGTCCAGAATTAGCTTAGCTGTCACCCACTAGACTGGCACACAGGGACAACCCTCTGCATCCCCATTTAGCACCCGGGCTCTCTCTCAAGAGTGGCAGTTTCCCCACAGTGGCCAAGAGGAAGCACATCTCCGCCGGAATCATCCTACTGTTGAGTTTCTTTGTTGTCTCCAACAAAGTTCTGAGCTGCACAGGATCTTTGCGACCTTCATCCGCCTTCCATTAGCCTGGGATTCCAGAGACCAAACCGTCTTTAACCCAAACTGAGTACTTGACCTGTGTTCTAGGTCAATGTTGCTTTTTGAAATCTATATCCAGCCCTTCCAAAAGGAATGCTAGCTTTACTAATAACAAGACTTATCAGCTGAACATTATGGTGCCCCAATAGTCTGCCAAGCCTTTGATAGGCATTTCATGTAAATTATTCCATAGCCCTTGAAAGATAGACATTATCATCTTCAACTTCAAATTTCAAGGAATCTCAGGAAATTAAAAGCCAAAGCCATCCAAAGCCACCGCATCCTGTTATGTTCCATGATACTCATTTTATTTCTTCTTCTTTTTTTTTTTTTTTTTTTTTTGCTTTGTGCTAGCTCTCGTTCTAAGACCAAGTCACACTACAGAGCCCAGGCTGGCCTAGAACTCACTAAGTAGCCCAGGCTGGCCTACAACTTGACACAATCCTCCTTGCTCAGTCTCAGAAGTGATAGGATTGCAAGCATGAGCCACCAGGGCTCTCTACTGGTAAGTGCAGTTGCTAACTGCTACATAAATGGTGTCAAACTGGGCCCTTCTAAACTGCCTCACAGAAGGAGAATAAATGGGGGAAGGGGTGGAGGAGGAACAACAACTTCTTAGCAAACATCCTCTTCCATAATACACTTTTGTTCACTCTCCTTCGGAGCATTTATTAGGCACATATGGGTCTGCTAACGAATGACTGTCGAGGGAAAAACTTTTTTACATGTGGGAGAACCTACACTGTTTATCCAGAAGATCTGGTGCTTCAGTTGCATTTAGAACAACCACTTAGAATTTGTAGCAGGGTAAATAAAATCTAGGGATTTCATGAAATCCCTTTCTCATGTGTGTGTGTGTGTGTGTGTGTGTGTGATGGTGGTGCACATGAGTGAAGCTCAGCAGACAACTTCCAGAAATCAGTTCCGTCCTTCTGGTTCTGGGGATCCAACCCTGGTCATCAAGATTTCATCACAAGCATCTTACCCACTGAGCCATCTCACAGGCTTCTGAGGTTTCTTTCTGAACCATGAATAGTTGTAATGAAGGCTTCATATGAAAAGGGCTACTGACAAATATCAGCATGCTATCATGGCCAGAAGGAGTTGAATTTCCTTCTAAACTTCTTACTTTCCTCAACAAAAAGGAAACCTCTTTCCTTCCTGGGTCTCATATTTCACCACCAAGCGAAAGACTACGGTGAAGGTATCAGTAGCCCAGAGGAGCGGATTTCTCACTGACTCAGGAATCATTCCTACCTGTATAGCGGGACATGGAAGGAGACTGTGCCCAGAGTGGGCAAAGGAGCGAAAAGCTGACGTGCTGTCAGAATGGAGTGCTAAAGCAGAAAATCCAGCTAATCTCAGTCCATTTGTAGCCTTAAGATCCAACTTAAGATGACAACATATGTGGTGGTTTGAATGAGAATGACCTATAGATCATATGTCTGAATGCTTGGTTCCCAGTTGGTGAAACTGTTTGGGAAGGATTAGGAGATCTGGGCATGTTTGAAGATCTATCTATCTATCTATCTATCTATCTATCTATCTATCTATCTATCTATCTATCTATCTACCTATCTATCTATCTATCTATCTATCTATGTATGTATCTATCTATCTATCTATCTATGTATCTATCTATCTATCTATCTATCTATGTATGTGTCTGTCTGTCTATCTGTCTGTTTATCTATCTATCTATCTATCTATCTATCTATCTATCATCTATCTATCTATCTCGTCCTCCCTTCCTCCCTCCTCCCTCTCCCTTCCTGTCTCTTACTTGTAGATCAAGTACTGAGCTCTCAGCTCACATGCCTTGGAACCATGCTTACATTTTGCTACCACATTGCCCTGCCATGATAGACCCTTAACCCTCTGAAAATGTAAACCCAATTAAATGCTTTTTTCTAAATGCTTTTTTTTTATAGGTTGCTTGGTCATGGTATTTTATCACAGCTGTATAAAAGTAACTAAGATAGCAACTTTACTTCAAAAATTCATTTCTCAATAAAATGTAATTCTGTGACAATTTCCTTACCAAACTGCTGCCTTATTCCCCTGGGTTTGGGCAGTATTATTATCAGACCCTGAAGGCACTAATGATATACTGAGATGGAAGGCTTCGTAAAGGCAGAGAAAATGAGCAATGGTCCTTTTAAAATAAATAATCACAAACGAAAGTACTTCCAAAATCCCACAGAAAAGCAATTGTGTTGTTAATCACAAATTTTAAGCATATTTCTCTTAATTGCATGCTTTACCCTCACACATATAGGAAGAAAATGGCGAAGAGAAAGCATGCCTTATGAGTGGGGTCAGAATTATGGGGTGGCCATTAAGTACAGAAATACATTTTTTGGAAATAAAAATAATTGGAACCCCTAGGTCACTTTTGGGAGGCTTTATGGAAGGTATGTGTTTATTAGCAATAATCTGAATCTGAGATCTTCTGGGTTCTGCCACCACAGATGCACATTCAGGGCTTACTGAAAATGCTGAATCTATGGACTATGTTCATTACAGTTCTGCACACTGGTCTATGTCATAACACAGCACAAGTCATTCTTTATGTATAACTTGCCAGTGTGTTCAGACTTTGTTTACCCTATTAGTACATTATTCCATGTAATAGACTAATTTGTCAAATTTTTGGTCTTGGGAACTTTTCACATACTTGTAGATTACCGAAGTCCCTAAAGAGCTTGTTTTCTGTTTGTTTGTTTATAAAGCAAGCTACACTTACCAGTGGATACTGTATTAAAAGTTAAAACAGAAAAGAATACAGTTACTTATTAAAGGTTATAAATGATGAAAGCCTTCTTCCTGTGGTCTAGCTTTCATAGCTCCAGAAGGTGATATGCAGGCTGCCATGAGAAGGAAGAAATCAGTTGCCCTTTCCAGTTGTGATTCCTCCAAACAACAATTGCCAGCGTGATCTAAAGGTGCAATAGTGGCACACACGTCTTGGAAGTAGCCAATAGCTATTTAGTTGGACTAAAGGCCTATTCAATGGGAGGAAAATCATGCCTGGTGTGAGAATTTCTTCCTAGCATTGAGACATTAATTTACAAAATAAAAATTTATATTTACTACAAATTAATAGTTTAATAGATGCTATTAATATTTGTTATTAGAACACTGAGCTCATAAAAGCCTTTAAGTATTATTTGGTAAGATTCATCTGATGGTGAGATGATACAGTATATTAGAATTGTATTTTTTGTTTGAAATCCAAGATGTCAAAACAATTATTAAATTTATTTTTTTTAATTCATGTGAAGTGGTGTTTTGTCTAATTGTAAGTCTGTGTGAACATGTCAGATCCTCTGGAACTAGAGATACAGACAGTTGTAGCTGACAAATGGGTGCTTGGAATTGGAGCTAGGTCCTCTGGAAGAGCAGCTAGTGCTCTTAACTCCTGAGCCATCTCTCCAGCCCAAAATCCCACATTGACAAAAATAGTACTAGCCGCTCTTCCTGGAATAGTAGTCTTGTATCATTCTGGAGAACTGTCAAATACCCAGATTTTAATAGCCATGGTTTGTCAGTCATTCACAAAATAAAATACTGAAATTGTTACAATGTCTTTTTTCAATACCACCTTCTCTGTCAGCAAAACAGAACTACCATACTATCACCAGTATATTTTTAAAACATGTATCAATTGTGGGCAGTAAAGAAGACAATGACAGCTAATACCATCATGTCACGTCCCCCTCGACCAGCAAGGATGACGCAACTCGCAAAAGCTCTTCTCAAGCAGTTTATTCAGGTCCCTTGAAAACAGTCTTCCGAAGGCCCGGGCAGACCCAACCCACAGGCTAAATACTATATGAACAGCCAATCAAGTAAAGCCACGTGGTGCTATCTTAGAGGCCCATGTATGCGGAAGCAAGCCAGATCAGCGGTCTTAACCAAATATGGACTTGTTTACCACCGAGAGCGCTCACCGTCAGGCTGGTGGAAGGCGGAAACCGGCGCCATCTTTAGGGCGCGGCACGTCACAGCTCTCTACAGTTCCCCCTTTTTTAAAATTTTTTCTAAAGTTGATAGAAGTCCCTGGAAAGGCTTCGTAATCCCCCTATCTGGGGATCTCACGGTGGGCCTGAGCCTGTAGGAGGGCGGTGCTCAAACTATTACCCGTCTCTGGGTCAGCCTCCCCACTCGGGACTGCCCTGTCTTAGGTGGCCGAGACTTACCCATCTACTCCGTCATTGACTTGCCAGACCCTAATACCCGTGGAACGAATACCTCAGTGGGCAGGGATTATGCTCAGTGAAGATTTAAGGCTTCACGGCAGCGAGCCACGCCTGAGGGGACTGGCCCACCTCAATGGCGACAAGGGCTTGTATAATCATGGCTGCATTACGCTTTTGTGTGGCTCTCATTTTGTAGATGCACCATAGGCAAACCAGACAGGCTAGTATCATCAGTATCGCCAAAGAGCCTACGCCCGCGCACTCCTTAAGATGATCCATAGCCGTCTGAATCCAGGAAGTCAAGCCAGTAGCCAGGCTCAGATCCACCTGAGTGGAATTGATGTGGACGATTGTCGCTCTCAGCTCTCTCATCAAATTTTCAAATTCAGCCGACCAATCCTGTAAGAGGAACTTTGACAATTGTCTAGACAGATTAGCAGCCTTTGTATAATTTTGATACTGCACCGAAGTAACACACAAACCTTGCATTTTCCACTCACACCTCAATTGTGCTAGTTGCCAAAGAGAATCAATCTGTTCTTGTATTAAATCTATGCGTTGATTAACTATCATAACACCTCCTTTGAGATGAGAATTCATAGAGGTCTGGGTATCCAATGCCTGTGCTACAGTGGCTGAGATGTTATTCAGGGCATTGGCAGTCTGTATAGAACTAGACAAGGCAATAGCTGAGGCAGTAGCTCCCACAGCAGCAATAGTGATGGCAGTAACAATAGCTGCAGTGATGCCAAAATCTCTTTTAAACCTGAATAGCATCATGGTATTAGGGGCCTCTACAGGAACTGGTACATATCGAGGCATTCTAGTCACCACAGCCACAGGAAAGGCTGTGGCATTCCAGCATAGGGCATAAAAACATGTGCCCGGAGTGCATACTAACTTTTCTTCACCCAAGGATGCACTCCCATTACTTACAATCCACAGAAAAGGAGGCCAGAGACATACTGGCGAAGCTGAAAAGGTCTTGTTGTGGTAAGAATGAAACAAAGATTTCCAAGTACCAGAGCCACTACCGCTAGAAAAATCCAATTTGGTAGCGGACCCTAGGGAAAAGTTACCTCTTTGATAAATTCCTCCCCCAAGCATAATGACAGGTCCCAAGTCCATGCAACTTCCATTTACCCCACACAAAAGCCACAAATAAAAAGGATTGGTGGCAGTCTGCTGAGGATCACTAGTAGATATATCAAGCATTCCTGTACAAGACTTATTCACTATATTACTAATCATGGGGCTAAAGGAAAAATAATCTTGTTGAACCCAAACTGCTCTGCGCTCCTGACACCCAGTCCAGGGAAAAGGTTCTTCCTCTCCTGTGGATCCTCTACAAAAAGGTGCCCAGCGTGGCTGTCTGGGGGGGTCCCGGTCAGAGACTCGTGTGGGCCACCATCCTTCAAGGCGAGAACCATTGCCTGAAAACAAACCACCACTCCTACCCCCAAACCTCAGTTGTGGTAAAAAATCTGCTGACTGCTGAGACAATTTAATGCATTTTGTATCATCTGACCTATTGAAGCTCATTAAAAAGCACAGACTACCCTTCAAGCTGACATTTCTATTACCCTCTATAGGGCTTCTCTGATCATCAAAGGGAAGGTAGGGTAAGCCTAGGCTTCTATTACTACTAAATAAGCATGGAAACACAGTTGCATCATGTCTGACCGGCATCGGCTTTGGGAATATCGACAGGATCCCCCATCTCGGCTCGGTCATTCCTGACATACTCACTGCTACTATCACCAGGATCCTTAGGAAGGTCTTCATGACGAATCTTCCTTACAAGGCGTTCAGGCACCCACACTGGATCTTGTTGATCCTGAGGAAAAACACAAACAGACTCTCTCGCCCATGTTAGCACGGGGTCAGGCCCCCGCCAAGAGCCTGTCAAAATATCCTTCCACTTCAACATGCTTTTAGGTGGACCATGGGAATCCTGATGTCTGTCCGCTGCTGAGCATCCAAATTGAAAAAGTTTAAAGTAAATAAGGCTAAAGACATTCTTTCCTTGGGGGTACGGCCTTGGCCTATTCCCCCTTTTTGTTTTTGCAAGCATTCATTCAAGGTGCGATGAGCACGCTCCACAATTCCTTGTCCTTGAGGATTATATGGTAATCCGTGATTAAGCTGTACCTCCATCTGGTTGCAGAAGGAGACAAAGGACTGTGCCATATAGGCTGGTCCATTGTCCGTTTTCAGCTGCTGTGGTTTTCCCCATGCAGCCCAGGCTTCTAAGCAATGTCCTATGACATTGCGAGCCTTTTCTCCACTCATAGGTGTAGCATGTATGATACCTGAGCAGGTATCCACAGATACATGAATATATTTTAAGGTTCCAAACTCTGAAATGTGGGTAACGTCCATTTGCCAGATTTTGAGTGGCATCAACCCTCTAGGGTTCACTCCCACACTGGGAGGATGATGATGAATCACACACTGAGGACAGTCCAAAACAACTTGTCTAGCATCTGCTCTAGATAAATGGAATTTCTGCTGTAGAGTTTTTGCATTAACATGGAATAATTGGTGAAACTGTCTGGCTTGGTCCAGGAATGAGCTCCAAAAAATGCATTCCATCCTGGTCCATTGATCAACTTTATCATTACCCTCACTTAATGGTCCAGGTAATCCTGTATGTGCTCTGATATGTTGAATATAAAAACACCTTTTTCTCTGCCAGATTAAAACTTGCAACTCTTGTAATAAGGCACATGCAGTACTACTATTCTTAATAGGACCTGCTAATTCTAATACTTTCACTGCGTTGACCACATAAACTGAATCTGAGATTAAACTGAATGCAAATTGACATCTTTTAAACACCTCAATTACTATTTTCAACTCTACTCTTTGGGGGGAGCCTGGTTGAAATTGACATAACACGGGCTCTTGTCTTTCTATCAAATAGGCTCCGCAGCCTGTCTTTGAGCCATCAGTAAACACATTTGGTGACCCTTGAAGTGGTACTGCTGAAGTACCCTTAGGGAATATCACTGGGTGCTCCTTAAAAAATGATAGCAATGGATGCTTAGGATAATGGTTATCAATCACTCCTTCAAAGCTACATTGCAATATTGCCCAGTCATCTACAGTGCCACACAAAATCTTAATTGATGACTGGAATAGGGCACTATTATACTGGCAGGAGCAACTCCAAAAGACTGCAAACATTGTTGGATACCATTCAAAGCTAAAGCAGCAACTGCAGTGGGATAATGTTCTATGGATTTTTTTTTTTTGAGAAATCTTTGAATAGGTCCATAATAATGGTCCATCCTGCCATAACAACCCTGTAGGTTGACCATAGGTGGCAAATATGCACAATGCAATGGGCTGTCCTTCCTGCCATCTCTTTAGGAAGGCACTCTGTAACCTTTCTTCCACTTTACATAAAGCTTTTCTTGCTTCTTCTGTAAATTGCCTAGGAGAATTAAGTGCTGAATCACCTTTCAAAATATCATATAGGGGTCTTATTTCATAATTTGGTAGCTTTAAATAGCCTCTTACCCAATTGATATCTCCTAACAACCTTTGAAAATCATTTAAAGTCTTTAAATTATCTTTTCTTATCTCAATCTTTTGAGGTATTATCTTTTCAGGTCCAACCTTCGCTCCTAAATAATCAACCACATTTTCCTTTTGAACCTTATCAGGAGCAATAAACAACCTTTTCTTTTTTAATAATTGAACTAATTCTTCATAGGCCCGATCTAACATTTGTTCACTCTTAGCTGCCAGTAAGATATCATCCATAAAATGAACACATCTCAAATCTGGAAAATTCTTTCTCAAGGGAGCAATGGCTTCCCCTACATACAGTTGACACATAGTGGGGCTGTTTGCCATGCCCTGGGGTAATACTACCCATTCAAACCGCTGATCAGGTTCCTCATGGTTACATGATGGAACAGTAAATGCAAATCTCTCACTATCTTTGGCACATAAAGGTATGGAGAAAAAACAGTCTCTTATATCTATAACTATAATGGGCCATGAGGCTGGCAAAGATGATAAAAGCGGCAAGCCGCGTTGCACTGGGTCCATGATCTGCATTTGTTGGTTTATGGCATGCAGGTCATGCAACAATCTCCATTTTCCAGATTTCTTTTTAATGACAAAAATAGGTGTATTCCAGGGAGATAGAGATGGTTTTATAAGCTTTAAAGACATCTGTTCATCCACCAACTCTTTGGCTGCATTCAATTTTACAGAGGAAAGTGGCCACTGAGGAACCCATACTGGATCCTCCGTCTTCCAAGTTATGGGAATGCCCTCCTCAGTGGCCCCTAGGAAAAACCCAGGCCCTGTCTTTTTTGTCTTTGCTGCATAGATATGGGACTCTTCCTCCCCTGCAAATATTTTCCTATTCAAAAGCCTGGAGCATATCCCATATCTTGCATCATACGTTGGGCTGAATCAGAATAGTCATTACTCAATTTAAATCCCATATCCTTTAAAAGGTCTCTTCCCCAAAGGGAGATAGGGAGCTCAAGTACATATGGTTGCATTTCTCCTGAGTGGTTTTCTTGGTCCTGCCACTTTAATAATCTTGCACTCATATCTGGAGTCTTAGCATAACCCAGGCCTTGAAGTGTTTGAGAAGAGGCTTGTACAGGCCAACCTGAAGGCCAGTCTTTCTTTGCTATAGTACTCCTATCAGCCCCAGTATCCAAAAGGCCCAGGATCTTTTTACCATCAACTTTTAACTCCAAGACAGGGCGTTGGTCCAAATCCAAGGACAGAAAAGTCAGATCTGTGCCTGTGGACCCAAAACCATCTTTTCCTCTCTCTCGATCCTTTGCCGCATAGCGATCATGTAAGCTTGGCAACATGATCAACTGAACAATTCTATCTCCAGGAGAGATAGCTGTTATAGAACGGGGGGAGGCTACCATGATCTTAACCACTCCTGTATAATCTGGATCTATAACCCCAGGATGGACAATAAGTCCTCTCAAGGCTGATGATGATCTCCCTAACAGCAAACCAACTGTACCAGGTTCAAGGGGTCCTTTAAAATCTGTTTCAATTAACTGGACCCCCATTTGGGGTGTTAATACGAGTCTGGTGGTGGAGCAGAGGTCCAATCCTGCTGAGCCTGCAGTGGCTCTCCGCGGTCTCTCGGATGGCGGAGGGTTGGCCATCTCTCTTGATTCTGTTCTTTGTCCTGATTCTCTATTGCCCCATATATTTGTGGGCCCTGAGGTCGTGGGCCCCGCTGTCCGTTTTTTGGACGAGCGCCACCATAACCTTGAGTTAAAGGCTGGCCATGGATGTCTATCACTGAACGGCATTCATTAGCCCAATGGTTCCCTTTTTTACATTTTGGGCATAACCCTGGCCGCCTGGGGCGTTGTCCTGTACTTTCTGTACTCCTTCCCCTGGGGCACTGTCTTTTAAAGTGTCCCATCTTGCCACACTTAAAACAAACTCCTGAACTTCCTCCACCTTTTCTGGCCAACTGTATTACTGCGGCAGCAAGACCAGCATTAGTTAACGGCCCTCCAAGTTCTCTACACACTTTCATCCAGGATTCTAGGCCTTTGTTCTTATAAGGGGTGATAGCGGCTCTACACTCTTTGGTACATTGCTCATAGACCAACTGTTTTATTAGTGGCAAGGCAGCATCCGGGTCACCAAAAATCTTCCCTGCCGCTTCCACCATTCGTGCTACAAAGTCTGAAAAGGGCTCCATGGGGCCCTGTAGAATCTTAGTTAAGTTCCCACTCACCTCCCCTTTGTTAGGAAGAGATCTCCAAGCCTTGATAGCTATCTTGTTTATTTGCTCATAAACCTGAATAGGATATCCTATCTGCTGGTTGGCAAATCTCCCCTGCCCAAGCAGCATATCTCTATCCCAGGCTGGATTTCCATCTCTCTGATTAATGGCTGCTTGCTCAGTGGCATACTCAATCAAGAAAGCTTTCCAGTCTAAGTATTGCCCTGGACTTAAGCAGGCGCAGGCCAGGCCACTCCAATCACTCAGAGTCATACAATGTCTGCTTAATGCTTCCACTTGAGCCATTGTAAAAGAAGCAGTAGTACCATAGGTACGAACCGACTCTGCAAGGGATTTAACTACTTTAAAATCGAGTGGTTCCTCGTACCTGTTCCCTTGTGGGTCTTGGTATACCGGATAGGCAAACTGTTTTTCTGTTCTTACTTGTGTCCACATCCCCGGGCAGAAAGATCTCCCTACTTTCAGGGACTGAACAGGCTGATCTATCTGAATGGCTTCTGGATATGGAGGAGGAGTTGAAGGCGCCGCGGTAACAGCTTTACTTACACCGGCCGCCGCAAACGTGGCTGAAGGCGCCGCGGCAACGGTTTCACTTACACCAACTGCCGCCGACGTGTCTTTCTCTTTTACCCTTTTCTTTTCCTTTTTTCTAATAACAGTCCTCTCCAACTGTTCTATTAGAGCGTGTAGCTCCCCTTCAGAATCCGTGCCCTCTGAGTCCTCAAAATCTCTAAAATCTCTAAGATCAGGATAGAGAGGAACCTTCTTTTTGCTTCCCTTTTCACTGTCTGCCTGCTCAAATCTTTCGCCTTTGTTACTTTCCTTTTCACTGTCTACCTGCTCAGATCTTTCCCCTTGCAGCAGTTCCAAGGCTGATTCTCCCTCCTTGATTGCATTACAGCATCTCTGATCTTCTAAACAACTCCTCACCATTTTCCAAATCGGTCTTACTCCATGCTTCAGAGTACCTTGCTCCCAAGCAAAATCCAAATCCCTGCCTAATTTGTCCCAGCAGGATACTGTAAGATTCCCGGACACCGCAAACCATGGAGCCACGGAATCGCATTCATTCAAAAAGTCTACCTCTCTAGGGTAGACTTCTTAATTTTCAAATTCCTAGCTAAAAGTAGCTCCTGAAGAGCCAGAAAAATTGGATGTGACTCAGACAATCCCATGATTAAAAATTTACTTTCGGTTCACAGCTTCCCCGCGAAACTTTACCCTTTGTTCGCAACTTCCCGCGAAACTTTACCGTTTGTTCACTATCTCCGCGAAACTTTACCTTTTGTTCGCTATTTCCGTGAAACTTTATTGTCCCAATTTATCCCAGGAACTTACCAGCGCGCTGCCCCTGACTGCAGGAGTTCTGAGTCTTTTCTGGGTCCCCGTACGAGCCACCACTTGTCGCGTCCCCCTCGACCAGCAAGGATGACGCAACTTGCAAAAGCTCTTCTCAAGCAGTTTATTCAGGTCCCTTGAAAACAGTCTTCCGAATGCCCGGGCAGACCCAACCCACAGGCTAAATACTGTATGAACAGCCAATCAAGTAAAGCCACGTGGTGCTATCTTAGAGGCCCAAGTATGCGGAAGCAAGCCAGATCAGCAGTCTTAACCAAATATGGACTTGTTTACCACCGAGAGCGCTCACCATTGGGCTGGTGGAAGGCGGAAACCAGCGCCATCTTTAGGGTGCAGCACGTCGCAGCTCTCTACACCATCAGGGGCTGATTTTCACTAAAGCATCAGCAGCTTATCCACCACTGCTTTGGAGCCAACAAGTCCAGATGACAATATAGTTTTAAAGGGAAGGTCTTGGGCTGGAGAGATGGCTCAGTAGTTAAGATGGTTCACTCAGTAAAGTGCTTGCTATTCAAGAAAGACCTAAGATGAGTACACTTGTAATATCAGAACTGAGGAAGTGGAGACAGGGGGAAATCTCTGGGATTTGCTGAAAAGGTAATCTATCCATTCAGAGAAATTGGTAAACATTTACCACTGCTCTATAAAATAATTTCAAAACATCTGTTATTGATTAGAAATAAAAAACATGATCTAAAATGGGTATATAGTCCTTATTAAATGCAAAGCATGCATACGCTGTTTCTACCAAGGAAATAAAACTCCTACGAAAGGTGTCTTGACCATGTTTATTTAGTGCTTCTAAAGTTCATGACATTATGTACGCTACCAAAGGGTATACAAATGCATAGAACCTGGTCTCTCTACCTTATATGTCATGGTTGAGCCTCGTTATGTTGAAGCTTCTATTCTAACCAGTCTTTGCAGATTAGAGTACCACTTATCCAAAAAAATGCCTGATGAGAAGTCTTTCAGCATTTTTCAAGTTTTTAGGCATTTTTTTTTAAAGTTTGGAATGTTTACATGGTCTTTACTGATTTAGCATTCCAAATTCAAAAATTCAAAATGTTCAAACACATTTCAACCACATTAAGCAGTGACAAGAAAGATGCCACAGGGGATTGATGCCAAGTTCCATTGGAAGAATTGCACTGTAGCATTTATTCCCTCATACTCTGCACCCAGTACCATGTACCCCTTGGTTGTCTCAGTGTCTACTTTCTGAGAATCCAACTTGTGATCAGGGTACATGGGATTCTTCCAACATTGTCACATGATGGAGAAGAGATAGAAATCAGAAAGAAAATAAAAACTTAACAGGATGCAATTGTCTTCTATATCTATGTCTCTGTGTTTCTACAAAGTGTAATCACATCCACTTCAGGCTATTTTGATTCTCCCCCATTGTCATAGGGTTTCTAATCACTATGAAGAGACACCATGACCATGGCAACTCCTATAAATGGAAACATGTAATTGGGGCTTGCTTGCATTCCAGGGTTTAGTCCATTATTGTCATGGTGGGAAGGAGATAGACAGGGTGCTGGAGAGGTAGCTGAGAGATGTACACCTGGATTGACAGGCAGCAAGGAGAGAATGTGAGCCACTGGGCTTAGCTTAATCTTCTGAAACCTCAAAGCCCACCCCCAGCAACACGTTTCCTCCAACAAAGCCACACCTCCTAATAGTGCTGCTCCCTATGAGCCTATGGGGCCATTTCCATTCAAGCCACCACACCCATGAAGAAGGCTGTAGAAAGGTTTGCTCACACCCCTTACATATTACCTTTTGTGGGAGAAGGCTATTGTTGCTTATCTTCCCAGAGTCAAGCAAGCCCCAACACCAGGGTAGCAGGCCCTAAACCTAACCCTTGCCTTCACTGATGCAGATTTTAATAACCACAGACTCATAGGAC
Organism: Lophiomys imhausi; assembly: GCA_907164525.1. Lineage (NCBI taxonomy): Eukaryota > Metazoa > Chordata > Mammalia > Rodentia > Muridae > Lophiomys > Lophiomys imhausi. Next base: position 21,728 of record CAJQZJ010000885.1, on the reverse strand, counting down.
ATCTCGACGCTGGAAGGATTCTGCAGTTCTGTATTCCTACTTCATTGATAGAAAGGTTTTAAATCATAATCTTTTTTTTTTTTTGGCCTTCCTTTGAGACAGTGTCATGGGATCTAGAAGCCAGCCTCTCCCTGAATGTCTCCTCATAAGATCACTCATAAAGAAGAAGCTCCTCCTCCCCTCTGTAACACTCTCGCCCATTCTTGATGTTTACAACTACGGTAGTCATCTGACCCAAGGAGAGACATCACCAGCCTGCTACAGATGGCAGCACCATGAAAGGAAAGCTCCCACGTTATTCATCCTTGAACCATTGATCTGGCCCCTGAAATAACTCAGAGTCCAGGATTTTGATTTACATATGGTGCATTTATTTTAAAAGCCATTTACAGCCCAAAGCATCCTGATTAGGAGTCATTTCATCCACCATTTTGTTTCATAAATAAAGCCACCAAGTCTCACAAGATCCTGCCTTCCCAAAAGGAAAAAAAAGGATGGGGGGGGGGGTTGTGTGTGGAAAGAAACAGACTCTAAATGCCTAAACAGCTTGCCCGGCCCCGCAGAGATTAGGTGACACCAGTACAATCAATTGCTAGTGTCCTGATTCTTAGGCTGAGCATTTCCCAGCAACTGATAGAGAGCAAACTAGCTACAGTCAAATGGAAATAAGCCCAGAAAGCAGCCTCTGCAGGGAAGCCATTGCAGGCACTCAGGGGAAAGGGACTCCTGTAAGTGAATTCAGAGCGATGGGACAGGAGCCGAGCCAACTGTGTTTCTTCCACCATATTCCTGACCTCTTAGCCCACCCTTATGTCCCCAGAAAAGCAATTAAAAACAAGCATCGGCCATGTCATTGTCCTAGATACACAAAAATAATGTTACTGTACATGACCAACAGTAAACCAGATTCTCTGCATTTTTTTCCTAACTTCCAAAAATAGTTAGGACTCACTGCCAAAGAGAGTGGGGCTTGAATTCCCATAAAAAAAAAAAAAAAAAAAAAAAAAAAAAAACTTCAGTCCATGGCATTTGCTCCAGTGTAGAAATAATTAAATACACACTGAAGAATGGAATTCTCAGTGCTCTTTCACCCGATCAGCTTGCTTTCTGAACGTTGAAAAAAAAAAAAAGTCACCAATGTAGCAACCATAGTGTTGCCAAGAATGTTCTAGATTTGTAATCAGGGTTGTAGTCTGTAGAAAACAGTTGCCACTCTTCAGCTAGGCAGTATCTGACCTTTTAGAATTAGCTAACTAATTTTTCTTTTTTTCTTTTCTTTTCTTTTTTTTTTTTTTTGAGATTGTAGGAAGTCTTCATCTTAAGACAAAGAACCTATCTCTCACTGTTGTACACATTTGAAAGGCCAAATACTTACATGTCCAACCTCTCTTGCAGCTAGTTTGGATACCAGACCTAAGTTCCACTGTTATGAACAACAGTATGTGCCAACTTGACCTGGGTACTAGGCACCCAGATATTTGATTAACAATATTCTATGCCTGCGAAGGTATTTCTGGACGAGACCAGCATTTGAATCAAGAGACCAACCAAAGCAGGTTCCTCTCCTTGATCTGGGCAGGCCCCATCCAACCCACTGAAGAACTAAATAGGATTTAAAAGGTAGAATAAGAGAGAACTTGTTTTCTCTGCCTATTTTGAGCCAATGTTTCTGTCTTGTCCTGACTCCTAGTTCAACCCGGAACATGCACCACTGGCTCT
>CAJQZJ010000885.1:0-19609 GCA_907164525.1 Lophiomys imhausi | reverse complement strand
CACTGTCCTTAAATAGGAGGAACTCTGTTTCAGCTTAATTTGGGCTCTGCCCACTTAGCAGCTGAAAACAATGTCAGGCCAGATACTTTGTTTCTTCAATTCTATTGAGTCTTTCCTGTTTTCCTGACTTCAAACTTGTTTTTCAGTCTATTGAGTCTTTCCTGTCTTTGCTGACTTCATGCTGATAATGCTCTTCAGGCCCCGAATTAAGAGACAGTATCAGAAACTCCTATATATTTTCTAAATCTAATTTATCTAACCCCTACACCATATACATGAAGAAGTCGTGTCAAATGCACCCCTTCTGACTCCCAAGAAACTCTAAGCTCAGTTCACTCACTATACAGAACCACCAGAGGGGACAATAACTTACTGTGTTAAGACACTAAATGTTATACTGACTTCTTACATAGCAACAGATAACTGAACTATGATTGCTCACTAGGAAATAGTCTGAAATCTAGTCCATAGTTCATGAACAAAGACATTAACTATAGGTTGAAAGTCATCATTAAAAAGGAGAAAAAAATTTTTCTTTTTTTTGGTGGGGGGGAGGTCACAAGGGTCAGGGGTGAACCTGGGAGGACTGGGAAGTGCATGTGATTGAGATTCGTGATGGGAAATTCTCAAATAATCAATAAAAATATTATGAAAAGGAAAAATAATAGTTAATTATAGATATGATCTACAGTGTTACACTTAAAATAATAAATATATAATATGATTTTATAATGTTACAAATGTTTTTAAAAGACATCACTAAACTTATATAATATGCGGCCTTTATCATATAATATGCACACATTTAGAAATGACTAGCAATAAAAATAAATGATTAGAAATATTTTTTTTCTTGTTTTTCAAGTCAGGGTTTCTCTGTGTATTCTTGGCTGTCCTGGACTCACTTTGTAGACCAGGCTATCCTTGAACTCATAGAGATCCGCCTGCCTCTGCCTCCTGAGTGCTGGGATTAAAGGTGTGCCCCATCATGCCCGGCAATTACAGGCAGCTGTGAACTGCCATATGGGTGCTGGGATTTGAACCCAGGTCCTTTGGAAGAGCAGTAAATGCTCTTAACCACTAAGCCATCTCTCCAGTCCTAGAAATAAATTTTTAACAAAAAAAAATGCCACCAATATTTATAGCTGATGGTAGATATGAGAATGAAGAAATGTCACTTGCTTGTTTACATTTATTTTCCTAAATTGTCTATAATGAGAATTTATTTCAGATTTTTATTATAAATTGAATACACACATTATAAGAGAATTAGAAAGCACAGAACTAGAAATGGATAAAATGACAATCTGCCCAAGTCTGCCTGATATTAACATCTGCTAAAATGTTCATGTTGATATTTTGTAGTTTCTTCCTCTGGAGATTTTTGTGTGTAAATGTGCCTTTTAAAATAGACTAGGGTGTTGTCTGCTATGTTTACTTTTGTACTCTGATTTTTACCCCTCTTTTATAAGAAAATATAGCTTAAAATATAACATTGATGAGATTTTTATCAGACTACCCCACTGAGCTTTATCCCCTTCCCTAGACACAGGCTGGTACAAAGAGGGCAAGAAGCTTGGAAACTCACACAGCACACCCTGAGTTGGCAATGCAGGGTTGAGCAGGAATTCCTCTGTTATGAATGTTCACCTAGCAAGAGAGAGCCGAAGCTTCATTCTCCTCCTCCTCCTCCTCTCATGGCTACTTCATTGGAGGATTTCTTGAATCTGAGCAGCCCCCCAGGAGAGAGAAGCATGTAAAATGACAGTGGTGATGGCCTCTATCCTAGTAGGGTTTTCTGCTGCTTTGATAAACTCCATGACCAGAAGCAGCTTGGGGAGGGAAGGGTTTATTTGGCCTTCCAGATTACAGTCCACCTCCAGGGAAGCCCAGCCCAGAACCAAGGCTGGAACTGATTGATGCAGAGGCCATTAAGGAGTGTTTCTTACTGGCTTGCTCCTCCTGGCTTAGTGTTTGCCTCTTACTTAGTCCAGGACCACTTGCATAGTGGTGACACTGCCCACAGTGCGCTGGGCCCTCACACCAATCATCAATCAAGAAAATGTCCTACAGGCCAATCTGTTGGGGGCATCTTCTCATTTGAGGTTTCATCTTCCCAAATGACACTAGCTCGCATCAAGTTGACAAACAAAAACAACCCAGGAGAGAGAGACTACGACCACCAGCCCACCTGAGATAGAAGTCTTTTTCCTCTCCCTCCTAGCTCTCGGACTTTGGCAAATAACTTCAGTTTTGGGAGTTTCCGTTTCCTCGTCTAAAGCAGGCCACTCTTAACAACCCTAAAGGAACTCTACAAAGACTGAATCGAGCAGTCGTGGGACGGTTTGGCAGGTTCAATTAATACCTAAATGGTAGTAATGTAGTTACTCTTCCTTTATAGAAGAGGCTGTTGCATTAGCTAGAGCCTGAACCCCATTGAGACAAGCCAGCATTCAGTATTTAATTTATAAAAAGATAAAAATAAGTAAGTAGACCACAGACACTGTACATTACATAGTACATATAAAAAATTAAACATGAATCCACAATCTGTTAATATTTTATGAAGTGAATTCACAAAGAGAGTCTGGAAATAGCTATTAAAAATTGGTATTTAAGTTTTTACTTTTTTTCAGAAATTAGGCATAATAACAGGAGGACGAAGGAAAGTAAAGGAACCTATAATTGTGTATTTTACTTTATCAGGTACTACACAAGGTGGAGCAGCTACAGAATGAATCATCACAGTATTATTCTACTTATAGTATAAAGAAGAGGTGATCCACAGCTCAGTCATAGAGCACTCACCTTAGCATAAGCAAGACTCTACCATCAATCTCTAGCACTACAAATAATAATTAACAGTAAATGAAGAAACTAGAACATAAAGAAATTAATTTATCTCAGGGCACACTGTGGTAAATGACTTAAGCAGGATTGAATCCATTGTTTGATTCTAAGCTCTGGGTATCACCTTCCCAGTGGCCACATGGCATCTCTGTTACCTTCAGTATGATCCAGGGCTAATTCCTGTGAGTGCTTCCATGGTGGAATTCTATAGCTCAATCTGGAATAGTCTGTCCCTCGTATCCTGCATGTGCTGTTTCCCAGATCAGAAGCTGATTTCATGGCTGAATCCTCTCCACGAAGGTGCTAATGTCCTAGGTATGGGTTGTCTAAGGCCTCTCCAGGTCTAACCCAGCAGCATGAAGTGACACTGGCCTCCACTGGCCTCCACGTTGATTCTATAGGGAACCAGCTACTTCTTCATCCTCCTCCCCCAGGGACTTCCACTCTGTCCACCCAACTCCCATCCTAGGTTGGCACTTCTGGTCCTCACCTTTCAAAGTTTTCCTAGAAGGTTTTGATGGAAGCTGTGTCCAATCGATCATGTTAGGGAGTGTGGGAAGTCTCTCTTCCATGGTTACAATCCTCCAGACCACCAACCCATTCATCATTCCTAGAGTCCTACCCTACCTGTGAATCCTAAGAATACAAATTTATCTGATCTCCTTTTCTCAGAGCTGCCTGGCTGACATCATAGTTGCTCCAAGAATTCAGTTCTTAGGCGTGTCAAGCTCTGTAATTTCTAGAAGGGGAAACTTGACGCATTAACCAGTGAAACTGTATTACAGATAGAGCTTCAGGGTCCGGGGGGATAGCTCAGTGGATAAAGTGCTCCACGTTCTTGAGTACTTGAGTTTGGATCTGCCATACCTCTGTGAAAAGCCAGGAATGATGGCATTCACTGGTAACCCCAAAGCTGGGGTACATAGAAACCAATTGGTCCCTGAAGCTAGCCTGGTCAGCTAGCCTAGCTGAATCAATGAGCTCCAGGTTCAGAGAGAGACCTTGTCTTAAAAAGTAAGGTGGAGGGCAACCCAGGAAGGCAATAGATGTTACTCTTTGGCCTCCATGCACACTCATGCATGTGCGTGCATATACACATACACCCTTACATATATATACAAGTACACGGGTAAATAATAAAGCACCAAGGTGATTAAATTAATTAACTTACTGCTTTAAATTCATTGTTGTTTCCATTGACTAAGGCCTTTTGTGTGTTCTATGTCTGTGAATGGACAACAATTCCCAACACATTACCTTCTTGGGGCTGGTAACACAGGTCACTGGTTGAGCAAGATTCTCTAACATGTGCAAGACCCTGGGTACAATCTCTAACACCACAAAATAAAATAAATCACCACATTGAAATCCATTTCTTTGCATACTAATCTTAAAATACAATTTTAAAAAATCAAATCTCTTTGGAATAGAAACAAAATGCTAACTTTGTGTGGCCCTTTTGACACTCATCATTTTGGTTGTTGATTTCTACTTGAAACCCTCACAGAGGCATCAACCACTGCATAATGTTTATTTCTTTTCCCTGATAAACTCATAGAAAGGGGGCTTTTGAGATGAACTGATGGTTCTCTCTTCTCATCTTTGACAGTTCAATAGGATAGATGTAGCACCCTACAAGGAAAGCTTCCAACAGCCCCACCTTCCTCTCTGCTTTCTCTCTGCTTCTTCTCTGCTTCCTCTCTGCCTTTGGATGGGGACCTGGGTTGAAAAGGAAGATCTCTCTGAAAAGCCTGATGCTGATTCCAGACGCTGCAGAACCTTTCTCACATTTCTCATTCTGAAAGAACCCAGGACTTTGCCATGGGGGAGAACAGAACCACTTTGCTGCTCTAAGGGGTTCTCTTGAGAGGCCTTTGGCTCTGCTACTCGGGCCTCACATTAATTCCCTTTTTATGGATGCAATAGATTCAGAACTGCCCAAGAACACTGCTTCCTCCAAGAGGCTGCAAAGCCCAAGCTGAGGCTAGCACTGTTGTCTCTGGAACTCAGCCCCACATCAGCACATAAGGCTAACCTCTTTACTAATTTACCCTCCAAAACAAGGAAATGTGACCAATAATAATAATAATACTTCAAGGAGTTACTAAGTTAAGCATACACACTAAACACAAAAAAAGGCAGTCACTTAGGAATAACTTACTGATTTGAAAATCACAGCAAAGGCCAGCGAGATGGCTCAGCAGGAAAAGTTACCCATTGCCAAGCCTGACAACCTGAGTTCTAGCCTTGGACCCACATGATGGAGGAGAACTGGCTCCCACAAGTCACCCTGTGCCTCCACCTATGCTCTTTCACACATTCGTACAGTCACACATACAAAATAATAAAAATGCAATCATAATTTTAAGATGGTTTTTAAAAGTGAGTAGTGACTACCTTAACCTAGACGTGTGATGTTTTCATTTGTGAATGCATTACAATGAAGTGATTTAATTTAAAAAAAAAGAAAAAGACTGATGAGGTAAGTTATGAAAGTTATTTCTTATTCTTAAAAGTCACTCAAAATCATACTGATTGTACCATGACAACACTAAGACTCAGCAGACAAAAGGGACACAGAAACCAAAGTTGTCATATAAATACACTTGGGTAAAAAATTCCTCCCTGGACATGGATTCTACCTATTTGTGTTCATGCATTCAGTTACTTCTTAGACCGATAATTATGACAGGAGATTCTAGTCATTTTCCCTTTAAGTCCAGCTTAACGCTCTTCAACTGAGTTTGTTAACTATATGCAAATGATAGTCTCTTTTTAATATAACAAATGTTATCTGAACAGGGGAATATAGAACATTTCAATTGTTCTCTATGCTTTTTCTTATGCTAAAACCCTGAATATATATTACTCTGGAATGTAACATCATTTCATTCTGTTATCCAAAAAGCTGGAGAAAAGAATGAAGACATCACACTTGGAGCTAGTTTAAAAAAAAATACTACTTTGAAACACAGAGCCCTGAGTGGAATGTCTCCATGAAATCTCTCCCCTCAGGGAATCCTACAGAAGAAAAGGCAGAAAGATTGCAAGGGTCTGAGAAGGTGGAAGACACCAAGGAAACAGTCTTCAAAACAGTACAACCGCTGAGACTCACAGAGACTGAGGCACCATGCACAGGTCTGCACCAGATGGGGACCTAGAGCTGACAGAAGTGGACCCACACACTCATCCCTAGCCCAGAAAATAGCTCCAACTAATAACCACTTGTAAACCAAAATTTAGTTTTTTCCAAGGGGAAACAAATCACCTTTAAGTAGATGGCCAACAGGAAACAAACTCAACAGCTTAGGAGGTTCTATGTCTCAAAATGTATGTCAAGATTTTTCGTATTCTTTTACCTTATAGGTCCTTTGTGTATATAGTATGGCTTCCAGTTTTGAGGTTTTTTGGGATCCTGTGTGTATGAACATGTTTGTCTCTACAGCTGTCTCTTACACTTTTTTTTTTTTACTCTTTTTTTCTACTTCTTTTGTCCTATTCTGATTCATTTGTTTTTGCTTTATCTGATTTTATTTTATTGTTATTCCTTAGATGCCTGTTTTTCTTCTAACTACAGACTAAAAGGGTGTGGAGCTAAGTGGGAGGGAAATGGGGAGGAACTGGGAAGAGTTGGGGGACGGGAAACTATAATCAAAATATATTGTATGAAAAAAATCTTATTTTTAATAGAAGGAAAAAACTATGTAATAATTAAGTTTAGAAATTTTGATCAAACTGAAAATCTACCAAAAGCCCAATAATAATCACATTTTTGCCTATCCATATTTATTCTGTTTCTATGAACAGATAGGTATGAATAATTGTAGTTATTTTTTACACCATAAAACTTGTTTTTTCCACTGATTATAAAATGAATATTTTCCATACCATCAAGTAAACATTCTTCAGAAAAAGAAAAATACTGTGAAAGTCATCTCGACTAATCCAAACAGATTTTTCCCATTTGCATTTTTATTTTATTGCCCATGCATGACCAGCACATTTTAGTTTTGTCAAAAGTTGTTATATTTTCTAATTGAAGAAAAAAGTTCTGAAGTTAAAAAATACCTGAAGGCCTAGAGCAAAACTTTTTAAGCATATGTTTATACTTTAGCTGGATCTGTAAGACAAAAATAATCTGTTTTCATGTAGGTATTTTTCATGTTGACTGTAAGTATGAATGCCATGAGCATTCTTTTCTCCATTCCACACAAAAAGTTACTGTTTCCTGCTCTATGGTACACCCCCTAAGACTCTGTCATGAAGTGTCTGTGGCCCATGCTGAATTTGAAATGACCAATAACGCCACTGAGAACATCAGTCTACAGAACATAGAGGGCCTAGTAAAGCAATGTTTGAAGCATTCAGCAGCTGAACCCACCGGGCATAGAAGAAATGCCTCCATTGTCCTCTAAAGCAGAGATGACAATTCCCCACAAACAATCACTTGTCCATTCCTGTTATAAATAGACTTTAATACACAGCCAGCTGTCTGAGAGGAGTTTACAAGTGCCGGCTCAAGGCCCAGTAGGGAAGGGAAATGAGAAGCTTCCACATAGCAAGAGAACAGCCCTCTGCAGGCTGCAGTAAATACGGATGCACAAACACTCCGCGTAAAATACATCAGCATGCCCGGGTTCACGCTAAAATTATGGGGAGCAGCACTATGAGCCTTTTGTGGGAGTCTCTCAAGAGATGTTGTATTCTTCCCTCACGAACATCCATAAATTCATGATTGTGAAGTTAATGGCAGTTACCAGCGGGTAGCTTGTGAAGTGCTGGTCATGAGCGATGTTCCGATGGTACAGCCTGATGTGCCCCAGTTTGGCAGCGATAAGAACTACGTCTTTGCCTCAGCCTTCATCCACTTGCTGTTCTGTTTTCCTTCATCTTCCCGAGGACGGCTCTCTCTCTCTCTCTCTCTCTCTCTCTCTCTCTCTCTCTCTCATGTTTCTTTCACAACTTTTCTCATGGATAGTCGCTAGTGTTCTAGACAGTTAATTTTAACCAGACCCAGTCCCTGGGGCAAGATGTCTCAAGAGTCCGATCAGGTGTGACAGAGAACAGGGCCCAGAGCAGCCAGCCACGGACTCACGACTATCCTAGACGGCGACACAGCCCATCCACACTGCTCAACCCCCAGGCAACCAGAAAGAACTGCTTGTGGCCGACACTGAAGGTGGATGGGAGAGTGGTTGCAAAGCCTGGGGAGACCCAGAAAGCAGGACAAACATGCCCTGGGGACCCAAATACTGAAACAAAGAGGGCAGACAAAAATGACAGAACACAAATGCTTCAGAAAAGACAGTTGTTCCCCCTAGCCCAGGAAAATAAACAAGGCAGTATCTTAATTGAAAGGCACTTCTGTGCATCTTGAGGTACCGCTGATGCATTAATATAAAAGACGATTTGAGACCTTGAAGTTTTTCAAATGTCTTCTTTGAACTCACCACCCATTAAAAAACTTTAAGACTATCACTAATATTTTAACTCACTTATAAGATTTTTTTTTTAAACCGTGTCATGATTGCCTTTAAACTCCCAGAACCAACATGCATCCTACAAACTCAGGCCACTCTTTTTTTTTTAATAATTTATTTTTTATTTCTTCAAGTTACATCTCAATCACAATCCCCTCCCTACTCCCCCCTCCAGTCCCACCCTTCAACCCTCCTCCCCCTCAACCCCCCATCCCCCCTTCCCTTTTTTTTTTTTTTTTTAGTTTAAGGTATTTATTTTTCCCCCCAACAGCTCTCCCTTTCAGTCCAAAAAAAATGGTTCTTTTTCTTATAACTATAAATACAATACAAAACAACAGAAATAAATAGGCCACAATTATAAGAGTTATATGGCTTAGCATACATTCCCAATGTCCAGTCCATATGTATTTGGCACCTGACTTTAACATTCTACTATCTAACCATCTCCATGTGTTTAAAGTTCTATATCTAACTCAGCTTTCACACTAACTTGCCTCATAATTTTAAAAATATCTTCTTAGATCCAGAACACCCTCTTGATTCCTAAACAACTCAAAATTTAACTATGAGACTCTAGCTATCTATTCTTCAACCACCTCAGAGACCTGAGAGGGATAAATATATCTGATTATATAGGAAGCGCAGGGCCTGCAGCTTCCAAAACTAAGAAATGACATACAACTGGCTGCCTGGACAGTTCCCATTTTTCTCTCCATACATTACAGCATCAATCTTCAGCCATTTGGCCCCATTTCTCTGACAGACATTGGTTGTAGAGCAGGAATTATGAAGGACTTGCCTACCCTGCCTTGGCAGAGCTAGGCTGTCGACTTACCTGCTTCCAAGTTTTGTCCTTTTTGGACAGAAGTCTGTCTACAGTTGAAGCAAGGGATTTTTCTTGCCAAGAGAACGGCTTACCACCAATTCAATCATCTCCCACTGGAGATTCTTCGATGCTCATCTTCTACTTGGAGTAGAATAGGGGGTGCTGTCAGGAGCTGACATGTCTCGATATCAAAAAATCTTAAGAAAACATCTTTGAATGTCATATTCTGCAGATCTCTTGAGGTTTTTGAAGATGCCCTATCTATCTCTTATATTTAGATAAGCAAATATTGCTTGTCTCTTAGCAACTTGATTACTGAGTAGCTTAGAAAATAACTGTGATAGACTGTCATAGTAACTAACAAAATGACACATTTTCATGACTATTAGTTTCCGTTTCTTAATTATCCTAAACAGTTTATGTCAGTTGGTAGTGAGAGGTCAAAACTTGACATTTCATTTTTAAGTATTACTACGAACAATACCTTTAAGAAGCGTTACCCTTAATTTTGTATCAATATACAAAGATCAATACCAATGTGGCCAAATATAATCTTAATTTTGTATCAATATACAAAGATCAATACTGATGTAGCCCAATACAATCTTAATTTTACATTAATATACAAAGATCAATACCAATGTGGCCAAATATAATCTTAATTTTGTATCAATATACAAAGATCAATACCGATGTAGCCCTATACAATCTTAATTTTGCATTAATATACAATGATCAATACCAATTTAGCCAAATATAATATTAATTTTGTATCAGTATATAAAGGTATAAGGCCATATTCAATAATCTGTCCTTTTTTCTTGATCTTTCCTATACTATGTCTATGTCCCATTTTTCTCAAGTCTGTTCACTCCTATATAGGAGAGAAAGAAGGATACAGAAAAGAAAAAGAGAGAAGTTCCTGGGTCTAACCTCCAAAACCCATTTAACAGCTTGTAGTCTTTTCCTCTAAATAACAAAATTTTCTATTATCCATCAAATAACCAAAGTGGGGGGAACACCCTCCCCACCTTCTGGGGATGGGACCTTGTTCTCTTAAAATGACTTCCTGCTGATTTGGGACGTAGTAAACCTGTTTGGGGCCCAAATAAGAATGGAAAAATGGTTTAAAATGTTACAGAATCATTTGATGTTCAGTCCTTTTGTGTTCAGCTATTTAGATGTCCTAAGAAGTTCATAGACAGAAGCTGATCTTCAGAGCTTTACTGAAGTTCTGGGTGGAACAGTCTGTGGAGCTGAACGATCTTAGCGATTTTGAGTTGTTGTGGTTGTAGACTTTTGAGGAAACTGCTATTGAAGAAGTCTGCAAGGCTGGATCATCTGGGCCACTCGTCTTCTTTGGTGTCTGATCTGTTTTCTGCTGAGGTTTCCGTTGTCCAGTTGTCCCTGGATTCCTTGAATGGATGCTTTAAATCTCCTGGAAAGATAAGAACAGAGCCCTGCCCTAATCTTAACTCTGGGACAATTACCTTTTTTTTTGGGGGGGGGGGTTCAGGTAATATTTTTCCTGGAGCAAATTTGGTTTTTTGACAATATATAAAGTATTACCTTTCAATCCGGATTAAAGAAGAAATTATTTTGATATTTTGGAGCTAAACAAACCTTTAGTGCATATATTTTGAGATCTCAAAGGACAATTTGTTTGAATTGCAGCCTGCCTTTTGTAAGTAGCTTTTAAACTTAAATCTTTCCAAATCCTATGTGCCTGTCTCTGCATTCTAAGTTTTGGGATCAAAGACATGTGGTTCCCAACTGATGGGATTAAAGATGTGCTCCTCCACCCCTGGATCAAAGTTTTTCTCTGTTTAGAGCTTGTTTTGTATCAGGTGGTCAGGCCACTCTTAAACTACCAGAAATGAGGAATGTATTAAGAGTTTTAATTAGAAAATTATTTTCCAAGCTGGGTGGTGGTGGTGCACACCTTTTAATTCCAGCACTTAGGAGGCTGAGGCAGGTCGATCTCTGTGTGAGTTCGAGGCCAGCCTAGTCAGTCTATGTCCAGGACAGCCAGGACTACACAGAGAAACCCTTTCTGGAAAAAGCAACAAAAGAAACCAGAATAGACTGAATTAAAAAAAACCTTTTTTTTTTTTAAAAAGAAGTGAAAAATAAAAGAAAATTATTTTCCTTCTACCTGAAGACTCAAAGTTTAAGGCTAGGGCCTATTAATAGATAGCTGCCTGGGAAGGAGAAGTTAGTTTTCTTTAAGGGTGTGGCTCCTGGCAGGTGGAACACACTGGAGTGGATGGCCACACACCCAAGAGCATACAGGCAGCAGTACCAGGCTCAGTGTGCCAAAGAGCACACAAGGTTAATTGGGTGTGGAATGAGGAATGGATCTGGAAGGAGACTGAGAAAGGGATGAATATGGTGGAATTATAAAACTCAATGAATTAATAAAAATATTTTAAGTGCTTCTGTTTTAAGATGGCAAACCTTCAACTAAGTAGATAAAGGCATGTTCTCCTATAGCTGGGGAATCTGCTGCACCTCCACTAGCAGTGGCCGTTATCCCAGTAACGCTTTGCTTGTTTTAAACTAGATATTTAAATGTGATTTAAAAAAAAATACATCCATGTAGGCCCCCAGTGCAAGAGGACGCTTTTAGCCCTCATATGACTCTTGAGCTGAGAGGGGCTGATGTGTAGGGACACTCCACATCGGAGGAGTGGGATGGGTGGGAGAGGGAAGAGAGGGTAGGAGGGCGAAACCGGGAGGGGTGGAAAGAGGGCACTGTGATGGAGATGTAACTTGAAGTAATAAACATTTTTTAAAAAAAGAAAAAAATGCATATAATCTACTACCTTAACCCTTTTAAAATATATTTTTGAAGATTTTTTATTTTCTAATTGTGTGTCTGGGGGGGAGGGGTTGTATCCATGAGTGTAGGTACCTGTGGAGGCCAGGAGCATCAGATCCCCTACAGGCAGTTGTCAACCATCAGCTGACAGTGCTGGGAATCAAACAGGGGTCCCCTGCAAGAGTCCTTCACCGCTGAGCTGTCTCCCCGGCCCTGCCTTCGCCATTCCAAATGCATAGTTGTATACATGAAGTACAATCACACAGCTATGCAGTTCTCACCACCATCCATCTCCAACATTCTCCATCTTGCAAAACTATACCACATACCACTAAATAGTACCTCCCTATTTATCCTGATGTAGCCCCAGGCAACCTTCAGGCTACTCTGAGGCTGACCATTCTAGTTACCTCCCTAAATGGAATAAAAGTACATGTGCTGATCTTACCATTTTCCTTCTATACAAATGCCTTCTTTTCCATGTCTGTCCTCTTCCCCTGAGTCATGTCTGTGGGATTCTCCTCCATTGTGAACAGTCATACTTTATACATTCTCATCACACCACCATAAATGCAAATTTATTATTATTATTATTATCTATTGATAGGTATTTGTATAGTATTTCAGGAGTTTTTATGTATGTTCATTTGTCTTCTGGTAAAATAAATGCCTCAGAGTACAATGGCTAGACCTTGGGGTATGCATGTGCTCAACATAGTGGAGATCCTCAGACCATTTTAGTTCAATCATCATAAAGAATTGATAGCATAGAGTAGGTGACTGATGCTATCTCTTTCATGAAGAAAAGCAGTGAACTATTTGAACACACACAGTGTTGATGGCTCCACTCAGAAGAGTTCTCTTCCCAGGCTTTACCTACACTCATCCACCTCAGTCTCAACCTCACGCTTGCTTGCACTTACCAGAACACTGTTCTCAAACTCTCAACAGCCTTGCTCCCCAGACCCAGACAACAGTCACAATTCTTGTAACAATGCCAGCTTTGTGGGTGCTGAGTCACTCACACTATGCCTCCCTTTCTGCTTGGATTGATAGCTACTCGTCATTCGGAGCTCAGCTTCTTTGAGAAGTGGTTCCAAAGCATGAAAAATGTCTTCTCACATGTGAGGCTGAGTTGGCTCTAGTTTGCTTTCTGTTGCTATGACAACATTCGGACCAAAAGCAATTTGGGGAGGAGATGCTTTATCTCATACTTTGTCCTAGTTTGCCTTTTATTCTTATAAAACAGTGACCAAAGAATGGGGCTTATGGATTACAGTAAGTAAAGAGCCACTGCAGGAGCTAAAGATAGTGACCTGGAGGCAGAAACTGAAGCACAGACCAGGAATCTGTCTTACAAGACTGTGGTCTTTCTGTCCAGGAATGGGACCACTCATAGTAGGCTGGGCCCTCTTACATCAAATGGCAATCGAGAAAATGCCCCACAAATGCACCCACTGGCCAATCTGATGGAAACAATTCCTCATTTGAGACTCTCTATTCTCAGGTATGTTTAGGTTTGTGTCAAGCTGACAAAAGCTATGACACACTTCCAGGTCCATCTCTGAGGAAAGTTGAAGCAGGTATGCAAGGCAGAAACCATGGAGGGACTTTGCGAACTTGCTTGCTGCCTGGCTCGTGTTTATCTAGTTCATTTATGTAGTCCAGGACCACCTGCATAGGAATAGTGTTGCCCAGAGTGCACTGACCCTCCTACATCAATTAACAATCAAGAAAATGCACTACAAACACATGCACCACATTTTGTCTCATTAAGAATTTTATAAACCAAAAAAAAAAAAAAAAGGAGACTCGGTAAAGAAATTCAGAGAGGCTTAAGAAATAGTAAAATTCTCGACAGTCAGTGGTGACACATGCCTTTGATCCCAGCACTTGGAAGGCAGAGACAGGCGGATTCTCTGAGTTCCAGACCTGCCTGGTCTACAGAAACAGTTCCAGAACAGCCAAGGCTACCCAGAGAGATCTTGTCTTGAAAAACAAAAACAAACAAAACAAGAAATATTCAAATTCTCATTTTAGAAAGATGCAACTTGGGAACAACAAAATGATGTTTTCCTCATCAGAATAACTTCCCTGGTAGAGAAGATGGGGACTCACATTTCGTGAGGGGTGAGGGGGAATGTGGCACTCTTTAGAGAGAAACTCCATAGTGGGGCTAGGCCAACTCACAACTCTAACTAGCAGCTCTACGTCTACCATTTCTGCCTAAGAATTCCTTCTCCGTGAAGGTGTGAATTCAGGCACCCAGCAACACTTAATAGCCTGGGACTTTAAACTCCCATTTGAGTGTCTACCAATAAAGAAATCAATCAAATGTGTTATTGAAGTATTTAAAAATAACACTAACATAGCAAAATACTATCATTCTGGAAATGTGAGTATAATAATTTTTGAAGTGTCCCCATTAACACCTTATTAAAGAGCTACAGGCAAGAAAACATTATCACAAGGCATGTTAGACCTAACACTATCCCAAGTCAGTCTCCAGAGAAAGAACTGCATCTGAACAGTGACATTTCATGTTGTTCAGGATATAGATGCTACTGAAACCTAAATCAAACTATTACCCTAAGTCTGTCAGAATGTGGATTGTAGGAGAGTACTAAACAAAACAGGGCCCACAGAAGGTGAAGATGCTTGCCTGATAACCTCAATTCAATCAGTAAAACCCACATGGCTAGAAAGCTCTCTCCTTCTCCCCTCCCCCCTTTAAAAATTAGAAACCACTACCAAAATACCACCTAGGAATGACAGAAGTTTGGGCATCTCTGTCTACTTTAGAAACTCCAACTCCTGCCAGGACAAAGCCCAAGAAAAGCAAAGCTGGGAACACTACCCCACGGCCTTCTGTAAAACCAGTCCTCACTCCATGACCATCCACTAAGACAGGGTCACAAGGAATATTTGAGACTTCTAAATGATCCTGGAGTGCCCCTCTTCCCTTCCTGTTGAAGGAAAGCATATGATGTTGGAATGTACAAAGTATCTCTCTTCTACACTAAAACTGAAGGTAATTTTGGCAGGAAGTCTACACAGGAATCCTCTGTGTCTATCTTTTCTAGCCATTTCAGAAGTCATTTGAGTGGATGCTAAAATGGGCAAAGATTTGTCATCAGAAGCGTTCGCTTTTTCATGGTCCTTGACAATTGAGACTTGAAACCCAACATATATTCATTAATCTTGCTGACTCAAGGAAAGGAGTGGGAAATCCAAAACAAGGGACTCTCAAGTGATAGAATAGCATTTTATTGAAGTTAAGTTAGTTAAAGTTATTATGCAGGAAGTCTCTTAAACAGTGAGACCTAACCCTGCTAGTTGAGACAAAAGACCTCCCCCCACTAGTCTAAAGTCAGCAAGGGCCTTGGTGCCCTGCACTGCTGGCTAGCCTGGGACATAGCACCCCCTTGACAAAGTTTTCACTCACTTTAGAGGCCATGAATGCAGGGCTAAAATGAACTGTCATTCCAAGGCTAGAGCCATTTCCAGTCAGCCCCAAATCTATGGTACAGAGAATAGCAGAACAGCTTGGAAGAATCCAAACAGAGCCCCGTTTAAACAGTATAGTATCACCCCAACCCAGAGGGTAAAAACATTCATTCAAGCTCCTCTTCCCCTAAGCATCCTCAAAGATGGCTGTTAAGCCTGGCCTCCCTAGACAATTCATGCCACACTACTCACACAGCTGGATAACCAATGTGTGATAACCAGCCCCTCAGCGATACCCGTGTCCAAGAACAGCAGTACAGGGGGATCTGCCCATAAAGAGAAATATCCATGGAGAGGTGACTCCCGAAACTCCATCTTCACTGTGCTTTGGAAAATAGAAACCCAATCCTCTCACCCACCACCAAAGAGCTCTGGCTACCAGACCCTTAGTAGGCTCCAAAGATGTAAATAGATGTCAGACCCACAAGAGGCTCCAAGGTATCTCAGGAGCAGCCACACTTTTCTATCAGCGAAGTGTTCACATAGTGCACGCTCATCCTGTGTTCATCATCCTGGACCATCAAGGAGAAAAGCCGGACCTTGATAGGACTACAGAGCTGAAAGAGCCTGGAGCAGGTGGGTGCCTCCCTCTGCAGAACAAACGACAGAAAGGTGAACTCTATTGTAGTACTGGCTTCAGCAGACATGGCAGGTGTAAGAGGTGAAGGAAGCTAGGTACATGGGAGAAGGGGCTTCAGAACCATCTTTATAAAAACTGGAGATGTTGAAAGGGGAAACTGTAGGGGGAAATAAGATATACCTTAAACTTAAAAGAAAAAAAAAGGGAAGAGGATGGGGGGTTGAGGGTGGGAGGGTGGGACTGGAGGGGGAATATGGAGGGGACTGCAATTGAGATGTAACTTGAAGAAATAAAAAATAAAGGAAAAAAGAAAAAAGAAAAAAAAACTGGAGATGTTCAGCCAGGTATGGTGGCTCATTCCTTTAATTAAAGCAGAAGTAGGTAGATCTTTGTGAGTTCAAGGATAGCCTGGTCTACATGGTAAGTTCCAGGACAAACAGAGGACAGCCAGAACTACATAGGGAGACCCTGTCTCAAAACAAAACAAAACAAACCTGGAAGTGTTAATTATGGACAAAAAACTAAAATAAGATCATAATGGGGAAAGACATGACAAACTACACATTAGTGTAGATTATATTAGCCCCACCTTCACTGAGTTTCTTGGCTCAAAAGGAAACATGCCCAGAGAGTTGAACATTTTGTGCTATTCCAATATAACCCAAAACAAAGACAAGGCTTCATTTTATACCTTCTGGCATTCAAAATTGGAGCGAAGGAGCTCACTGTTCAGGCCCAGGCAGATCCCTTGACAAGAAGGGAAGTTGAAACTCTTGGGTGCCACAACACACTGGCCCCACGAAGCTCTGTGAAGGTTCACCTTTTGATCCTGCAGGTGACAGAGCTTCCCTGTGGGCAGATGAGCCTGGCCACGATCCATATCCTGGTGATTCTGCCTTAAAAACAGCTGTTCCATATTAGGGATAAAAGGCTCCTGGACGTAAGGCAGGTGAAATAGAGGTGGTTGAGCGTAGGACAAGGTAACGAACAGCAGCACTACATCTCGTTTGTCTTGGGTGCTGAAACATTCCCTCAGGACGGCCTCAGGGGCATCCGTGGATACAGTCTTCTCCTTTGCTAGGAGGATAGGCACCACCTCCATCCAAAACATTAGTAAACAATAGATCTCCAATAATGTCCCTCCTTCTGACTGATAGGATGAGAAGATAATGGGGAAAGAACCCAGAAGGATTCTTTCTGGACCCTTTTGATGGTCCTTGAACTCTAGAATGAGTTCAGAGGCATGAGGAGCAATTGGTACCCAAGCTGAGAGCTGTATTACAGAAGTACCCAAGAAGGGAGCCACTTCGAACAGCAGGAGCCAGTAACTATGTAGGAACTGGGAGCCTGTGGGGACAGAGGGAAGGTTAAGGAAGCTGTCATCCCAGATCCTCAGAGGAAGCTCACCTAACACCCTCTTACTCCCTACCAGCCCAGACTTGCAGGTCAGTCAGTTGCTTAGCAGATTGACCCGTGTACATCCACCCATGAAGCCAGCTCCTGATTCCATGAACCAGAAATGGACTTCTCACCCTCTTCACTTACAACCCCACAACTGGAATTAAATCACAGATGACAGCCTTGGGGCTGATGACCACACGGACACTATATGACCCAGGATAAGCCACCTGCCCTGCCACGTGTCATAACACAGTAGTTGTTGGCTGGGCTACCTGTGATGTGTACTCCATACTTTAGAAATTCTTTGCACACAGGGCATCTGTCATTAAATCTAAGGCTATCTATCCTACTTCTGGGACCCACAGAGCTGAAACCAGGAGACAGACCTGAGGACCAGCTGAGTATTCCTGCCCAGCAACTCCATGCTCTACTCCCAAGAAATCCAAATGTCTGTGTTTCCCTACGAGGCCTACAAAAATGCTACCAGATGCCTGCTGGATTATTGCCTCCCTGGCAAGGAACAAAAATTGTCGTCACTTACTTTTAGATGTGAGGGTAAAGCCATGTCGTCTGGAAGAAAAGATCTCACGTACATGAGAAGGCAGAATACAACTGGGACATTCCAATGGCTGCACCCAGCTAAATTTCATGCTCCAAAGGCCTAGGACAAAAAGAGCACAACGAAGCCAAGAACTACCATGTGTGCCACAGAGGGCCCCCATCATGCAGCTGAGAGCTCCCCGCCCCATCTTCTACCTTTAAATACTCACCTACCCAGGTGTGGGCCTTAGGCTCATGGATACGGCTTGGGCCTTATTAGGAATCCAAAGAAAAGTGGGTTCAGATGGGAGAATCTGTCATTCCCAGGACAGCTTCAGAACCTGCTTATGCACTAGAGGCATGAAAGCGACCATACAGAGTATGTCTCTAACTACATTGGAAGATACAATGATGTAATTAGTACTCAGATGCATATGTGTGTGTGTGTGTGTGTGTGTGTGTGTGTGTGTGTGTGTGTATTGATAGAATGTGTCCATCCAAAGGCTTAAACGAGGACAGGAATGGAGATTAAACCAGCTGCACTCTATCCCAACCTTGAGTCTTCCAGAGCATGGCTCATAAACTTTAGACAACGGAACAGCCTCCTTGTTTGTTAAAACAAAGATTGCTGGGCCCCTTGCAAGAGTTTTCCAACAGTTAATTGACTCTGAGAAGTTATCTTTCTAGAAAGTTCCCACAAAGCATTGAGACTGATTGTCCTAAGACCAAACTTTGAGAACCACTGATACACGTTGCCTATACCACAGCCAGTACCTAGGAAATGCCCAGTAAGTATGTTTGTTCGCTCATTAGAAATAAGTAAGTGGTGCCTTGGTGTTGTAAAACTCTGTGATTCTTAGAGAAATTCCTTCACATTAAAAGGGTAAAATTCACCAAATCTGGGAGTATCAAATTAAAGGCCCACATTTTCTTAATTATACTCAAGGAGAAGAAGAATGTAAATCTTCAAAACAATACAAAAATGACAAGAAATAGGACATGACAACACAATCCTCTTCAAGAGTCAAGACACAGTGGTTATGAGCACATTACACACACATGTAAGTATAGAACTAGCCTATCAATTAAGTACACAAGGCAAGACGTGCTTCATTCATATGTTAACCTGCCTGTCATAATATTTGCTTTTATTAGAAGACCAAATCTACTCCAGACATGGTGATGCAGGCCTTTAATCCCAGCACTTGGGAGGTAGAGACAGGCGGGTCTTTGTGAGTTCGAGGCCACCTTGGTCTACGAAGGGAGTCCAGGACAGCCAGGGCTGTTAAACACAATCATAAAGAAAAAACTATCATTAAAAAAAAACTGTCTCGAATTATATAAATAAGTATATTAAAATTAATAATCAATGTATTCCATTTTTAAAAATGACTTCCAAGCATCAGTTCATGGAGTCACACAGCAACACAAAAAGCTTGTGAGGTCAGCATTCAGATATTTCTTTTGAAGCTCAAAAAACAAAGAAAAGTGCAGACCAACCCACAGCAGGACTCAGTGGGTTCCCAAGGAAGAGCTGTGTTTTAAGATTGTTTCTCTGAAGTGGGGAAAAGCCTTGAAATCATTGGCACTGGTAGCAACTTCCT
>CAJQZJ010000882.1:0-11430 GCA_907164525.1 Lophiomys imhausi | reverse complement strand
TGGAAGAAGTTGTAAATGGGTGTTTTAGGTTGGTAATGCAAGTTAGGGTAGGAATTGAGTAAGGTACAGAACTGTAAACTCACCAAGATAGGATAAATAGTAGAATTCTTTTTCTAAAGATTGCCAAATACAAATGAAATGGGTATTATGAATATAATTCTTACCTGATCAATTTTATGATTATTTCATAAGTGTTCTATTGTTAATAGTTTATTATTATAAGAAAAGAAGCTTTTTATTGAACTAAAAAAGGAGATGTTGGAGGAGGATCTTGTCTAGTTACCACCCTGTCATGGGCTTTGTTATGGATATTGAACCATCTCCTATATCAGTGTGATGTAAAAAATGCTCCCTGATTATCACTGACAGGTTAAATAAAAGTTGCTGACAGCCTATAGCTAAGCAGAAGAGAGTAGGCCAAGCTGAGGCTCCAAGACTTGAGGTATTGGAGGAGATGAGAGAGAGAGAGAGAGAGAGAGAGAGAGGCAGAGACAGAGACAGAGACAGACAGAGAGAGATAGCAGGAAGAGGAAGGAGGTCACCCACCATGGGGCAGTATTGATGGTGAGCAGTGGCTATGCAGGCTAGCCTGATGGAGCAAAAACATCTCAAAGAGAAGGGAGAAGGAGAGAGAGGAAGGAGTTTTCCATAAGACAAGATGGAACAGGAATATGCGGTCAAGAGGAACTTACCCTGAGGGCGTCTGATGGAACAAAAGCTGTCTGGGAGTCACCAGATTGACAAGTGACAGGCATTTATATGAGTTTTAAGAGTGGTAGATTTAGAATAGCTCAGAATCTGCCCAGCATAATGCTTACAGCTCATTAATAAAATATATTGCTTTTGTATTGTTTCCTCGAGAACTATATGGTCTAAAGTGGGGTAGAAATTCCTAAGAGATATTTAAGGGCAATGGGGGTGTAGCAAACTCCCAGAAAAATAAAAGTTCTTACCACAATCCCCTAAACACTAAAAACTATTGCTGATGATATTGGTAACCCTCTACCAACTGGCATTGCTGAAGACACCAATTTACTCATATCATTGAACATGGAGAAATGGAGCTACTGCCACATTAGAAACTTCACACCAACCAAATAGTACTCATGGTGCTGGAAGTTACCATGTATGTTACTGGAGGAGATGAATGGACACCAATATCACACAACTATGAGCCCTGTGACATACACTAGCAACCTGCCTGCAAAATATACACCTACAATAGTAATACAAGTAGAGTAACCAACCATTTTTGTAAATAGAATATAAGACCCACCCATAATATTTAATTCATACTATGGAAACCTGTCACTGCTAAAAGAGTAAAAAATCTGATCCTAGATACATATTCAATCTAGGGTAAAAACTTACTACTATTATTCTGCTTAATGAATATAGCAATACAATGATTACTAATGTTATATTATTATACTGATAGTTCAGGACATTATTCAGTCATAATCGAGAAGCTTCTTTTTGCAGTGGATAGTAGTTAACACAGAGACCCAAAATTGGACAATGAACAGAACGTGAGAGATTTTGGAGCCCTCAGCCCTAAATGAGATTTTTTATTTTATTTATTTTTTCATCAAACACATTCCTATAACTCCTATGCAGAATAGGAAGTGGAAAGATTTTAGGATTCTAAGAGCCAGAGGTGGTGAATGATACCAATGAAGCAATGTCATCCAGATTCATTACTGTACACATATAAATTTAAAAAGACTCTGATATGAAGCACAAAACAAATGTAAAGCAAACAAAATCCTGGAACAGTTTCACCCCTAACAAACGAGCTATTTATTTCTGCTATTGTCTTCTACTTTTAAAGTTTAATAGTATATTTAGAATTATACAGTTCCCACAAACACTTAGAGGAGACTTAAATCCAATAGAAAAAGTATCACTTTGAAAAAAGAATGTAGTTAGTATGCTTTCTATTTGGATACATATTTTGTGCATCCATGTTTAAATCATGCTATATGCACTCATATGCATGAATGCATTCCAAAAACCCATTTAAAAGTTCTGGGAGAAGAAAAAATCAGTTTAGTCTAGTGGAGAGCAACTTGGTGTATCAACCATACTATGGGTCAGACCCCTTGTCTGCGGATAGTTATGCAATACAATGTGGCTCCACTGGTTGTTGGTTTGGTTTGGATTGGTTTGGATTGGTTTAGTGTGCATGTGTGTGCGTGTGCATGTGCGTGTGCGTGTGCGTGTGCGTGTGTGTGTGTGTGTGTGTGTGTGTGTGTGTGCGCATGTGTGTGTGTGTGTGCGCGTGTGTGTGTGTGTGTGTTTGGTACTTTTTTGGACATTGGTTTCTGATTGTTTGTTGGAATTTTTGTGTGTTTTCTTTTTCTTTTGAAGGACACATAAAGAATATAATGTAAGATAGGGAAGAAGGTCAGGGGTGGATATAGCAGGAGTTGGGGAGGAAAAAAGTATGATAAAATGTATTCTATAAAAAAATTCAAGACAGAACATGTGCATGGAATATTTAGGCATGGAATATACTTGCTAGTTCCCACCTCTTAATTCCCACAACCTACCCATAGTGACAGTAGGAGAACCAGCAACAAACACAGTAAAGGCAAAGATAAGTTTAACAAACTCACTTTGCGTCTCTCAGACCTTTATATCACAACTACAGTAATTAAATTGTAGTCTTATTTCATTTTATTATTCCTTACCTCATTCACACTAATTTGTTTTTGTTTGGATTTTGCTTAATGAAATAAAGATGTAAGGCAAAGCCACCTAACTCAAATTTATCTTCACTGTTTTCCAATAGTGTGTCCTTTTTCATGTTTTGATAATTTTATTTATTTGTTTGATTTTGTTTTTGTTTTTACAGGCAGGGTGTCTCAGTGAAATAGTTCTGGCTATTCTGGAACTCACTCTGTAGAACAATGTGGTCTCGAACTCAGAGAACCATTTGCCTTTGCCTCCTTAGTGCTGGGATTAAAAACATGCACCACCACTGCAAGTCTACTGTTTGGTAATTCTTACAATAGTTTAATCTTTTCCATTGTTATTGTATCTTTTATGATACTATGTGATCAGATTCTTGATGTTACTATTACTGTTCTGAGAGACTAAAAACCATACTGATATAAAAGAGACAAATTTAATGATTATATTGTGCATGTTCTGATGTACTCCAATGGTTAGTTAGTTTTTCCCCAATCTGTCTCTTTATCTTTCTCTTCCCTACTTCTTGAGTCTAAAACAGGTTGAAATTAGTCTAAATAATTACCACATGATGACTTTAAAACTTTAAGAACAATTTATTCAAATTTCATATTCATTTAAAAACTAATAATGTTTAAATTCAGTGGGGAAAGCCCCAACAATATAAGTTGAAAGTTTACCATTTTATCTGAAGGAGTTTGAAAACTGCTACAAACAAATAAAACAGTCTTCAAGTAATAAAATGGCTGGTTAATTGAATATACAAATGGTTAAAAAAGAAGCTTAATAATCATATGGATAATGTGGTTGGGACAGAAGACCAAACCATCTGCAATATTTTCCAAGTCAATGCTCAATCCAAAGCAATGCCCAAACACATTTTAAATATACAAGGGGTGAGGGAGGTGAAAGATGACAGCAAAGGCTTGATAAAATCATTTTTAAATATTATTATCTAAGCAAATTATATCCACTATGAGGAACTTGATAACAATAACATTTTTCTCAACTATTATTATTAAGTATAAACCCAGTGACTCATGATCTCGAGTAGAGAGGGTCACAGCATTAGTATTACTCCCATACTTCTTGATACAGTATGTATTTTGTAAGTCATCTACTAAGGAATAACGTCAATTTTAATTATTATGAGTAAATAAAGGTTTTTTCATTTGTTTGGTTTTTTGTTTTTGCTTGTTTTTTGAGGGGGTTTGTTTTTTTTTTTTGTTTGTTTTTTTGTTTTGCTAGTCTCTCAAGTATCCATGCAAAGTAAATTATAAAAACTTTTGGAAAGTATTTCACACTTCACATTAAAATGCCAGTGAAAATATTAATAGTTCATGAAGAGTGATGTGGCTAACATTAACAGGAATTAAAAAGAAGTTTTAAATTCTGAAGTATAAATTGGAAGGTTTCATAGAAGGTTTAATAATTTTGGAAGAAATTAATTCTATGTGTGGCAGATACATGAGGCACCTAAACATAGAAGTATAGCCTGACAATACGAATGTGTGATGGCTGTTCTTCATTGTCAACCTGGGTACATTTGAAAAACAAAAGCGACTAAACATACCTGTAGGGGATTTTTTTTTTTTTTGATTGGATCATTTTAAGTGGGAAAACTCAAAATGAAATCTGGATCATTTTAGATGGAAAGACCCATCTCAAAACTAGGTCTCGTCTTCTGGTGGCAGCCCACATAGAGGGACATGGAAGAAGGAATATTTTGCTTTTTGTCTGTATGTCCTCATTTGTGCTGGAAAATTCCATCTGTGCTGTCACTAAGGCATTCCTTTTCTGATTCTAACATAGATTAAAGACCAGCAGTTCTCTAGAAGTCCAGGACCAGAATAGGATTAGTGGACATTCAGTCACATGGACTGACCAACTACCAGATTTTTAGTCTATCCATCAGGAGACATCCATTGTTAAACTATTTGAACCACAGCCTCCAAGTCACTCTAATAAATCGTACATATTTATATTCATTCATTCTATCAGATATATTTCTTTAGAGAACCCTGAATCATTAAGACTGGTTTATTATGACATCATGATACAACTTTAATGATAAAGAGGTAAATCTCATGGGTAAGGAAAAGAAATGGTTTCTTAATGTATTATCTACTCCTGATAAACAGTGGCAAAATAATGATTCATGGTATTACATAAAACTAAAGTAGCATCAGTTTGAAATGACTTGATCCACTGTTGAAATATGTTTTGCAACAGATAAATAAAATGCTCTGAGGAACACAACACATGCTGCAGAGAAATCTTTCAATAAGACTGACTTCATGGTTGCAATTTCTAGGCAGATTTGTATGTGAATGTGTCATAATAGGATAAAAAATTTGTTTAAGAAGAGGATGGTGAGATTAAGACCAAACTGAACTACTAAAAAGCACTTTAAAGATATAAATAAATAAATATAAAAGGAAGCCTAACAGAAAAGTGAAATTGTCAAACACTGCACAACTGTGCAGCTAACAGTCAATGTCAACACTGAGGCATCATTCCCCCACAACCAAAAATTTACAGCTCACAAAAGGCTGAGAGAATGATTACTATTTTTCATAATAAAAAAAGACATTGTGATTAAGGTATGCACATATTTAGACATACTATTGAAGAATCGTTAATAAACTATGGTAGAGTATAATCATAAACTTTATATGAATTGAGAAAACAAAAAGAATTGTGCAGATTTTTATTGTAATATCTACCTTATTGCTGAAGTCTAAAAATCAAGCCTATAATATCTCTGAGGTATGCCGGTATAATATACTGTTGAGATTATAATATTTATAACAGTAACATATGTGATGATAATACCATAAAACTTCCAGAAAAAGAATGAAGGTTTTTAGTGGCAAAATTGTTATTTCTCATAGGAATATCATTAGAATAAATTTGGATCAAATTCAAATAAATAAAATGTACATATATAGAAAGTTTCATGTACATCAAGTCTTAAGGTAAAAACATTTCTGAAAGCTAAAAATGTTGAAAAATATTAAATACATCTAAATGCTAAGGTAAAATAATCAAAAAGGTAATGTCTAAAAAATAAAACAGGACCCAAATGGTCAATAAAAGAAAAACAAGAACATGAATTTGGTTACATGGAAACTGCTCAAAGGGACTGAATCACAACTTATTGGAAAGGCAGAGATTGTCAGACTAGAGCTAGAAACAAAAACTTATGTATGCTGCCTGTTGAATACATATTTTACACCCAAACAACCAAGGTAAGAGAAAATTGATGGGAAAATGTGTCACATAACCACCAATATCCTTGAATACACATGGGGAAGCTCAAAAGTTAGAATAGATTAATATAAAAATAAATATCCAAACAAAAATGTGACTAGGGAGTTTTTTAATGATTACAGATGTCAGTCCATCGGGATCATATAGTAATTATAACATTCATGTATCTGGTAACTTATCTGTGACACTCATGAAGAAAACATTGAAGAAATGATGGGAAAAGAACATTCGATGATATTCAGGGACTATGTGAATATCAAGTATTAAATATCAAGTAAGTAGCTTAATTTTGACACTTGATAGATACATTTAGCAGAAAATGAGCTAGATAATGATCATTTGAATAATACAAGAGACATCTGTAATATATCTATAGAATACTGGAGATGCAATAACATTTTTATCTTAGCAAATACTCAGGAAATATTTTCAAAGATACATGAAAAAAATCTATACTGAAAAAAACAATCTACAAATCCTGCTGATTTCTGACAACATTGAAATAGAAAAGCAAATCTGAGCAACTTCTAAAAAGTCATATTTGAATAGTAAAAAAGTTAAATTATTACTTAGAAAATTAAGTCAAATGTGAATTTACTAAAGTATGTTCTGGGAGAGGTTGTCCCAGAACACTGGATAAAGGGGAAGTACTGGCTAGTTTGAGGGCATCCTGAAGTAAGATCTTGCCAATATAAAAATGACTCAGAGAGAGAGAGAGAGAGAGAGAAGGGGGGTTTGGAAGAAAAGAAAAGAATATAGATGGGAAGGGGAAAGAAGGAGAGGCGGGGGAAAGAAAGGAAGGGTCATGAGGAAGAAGAGGAGAGGGATGAAACAGCAAAAATTACAGCTGAAATGTCTTTTAGAGAGAAATTTACAGGTATAAATACTTGATCTCAAAAAACTAATAGCACACATCTCACATAAATATGAAGTGTATTTAATTTTTGTGTGGATTTGAATCACCTCCTGATTGCATAGGGAATCATAAAATTTGTTTTCCTATTAGAAGGCAAATATATACTTACACTATACCTGATACCAATATTACTAATGGCATAGGTCTCATTTCAAGGTATTCTCTGGACTTTTCTGGTCAATAAAATAATATTTGTAATGTAACAAATAGTACTAGATATAGTTTATATCCTGGTATGCTAATATTTCTTATAAAAATTAAAAATATATCCCTCTTCTTTGTCCAGATGTCAGAGTAAAAAAGGAAAATTCATTCAATATAGTGCTATCATGCCAATTGATTTGGATCCTTGTGGAAGATATGTTTCTAATTGTTCCTTGAATAGTAGTCAATTGTATAATTACAAAAGTTACACATGGGAACAGATTAAAAACCCTTTCTAAGATTTGTAAGGGAACTTAAGCTTTAATGTTAAACAGTCACAACAAAATTCATTGTGTTTATAATTTCCTTACTTGAAGGATACTCATGCATCATATGACAATTAGATTTATCAACATTTTAAAACAAAAATACTCTGGATGTATTTTTATTTTATTAAAAAATTAAAAGGCAGGGAGAGATGTCGCAACACAGTCCATGAATGTGTGAGATTTCTGAGAGCTTATGGGAAAGCTCCAAGTAAACAAGACAAAAATCCTGTATACTCTGTTTTTTCATAATCATAGATTTGTTCCTGGTATGGGTTTTCATGCCACTCCTAGGTATAATAAATAGAAGTGTGTTTTGCTTCCAATGTCACATCATCTTCCCCATTGTTATTGAGAAGATATCTCTAAGCACAAGGTGTTCTCAGGACATATGCTGCCTAAACTCACCTGGCCTTTCCTTTGTGACTGTTTACAACTTGAACTCAAGTGGACTTCTGCTCACATGACCTTGCTTGACCCTCAGAATATAAGTTGTCTGGTGCCATGAATAAAATTGGCTATTGCATGGGGAAAAAAAAAGAAATTTGTGTATTTTGAACTCTATGAAAAGAAAACTAAAGTAAATAGAAAATAAGTGCATACAATAGTGAAAGTTTGATCAGAAAGTAATAAAGTCAGAGGAAATAAAGAAAACCCACAACTGTAAGCTTTTCTTTTTCTTTTTTTTTTCTAAAGCAAAAAGACTAACAAATCATTAGGTAGGTTAATGAAGAAAACTCACCAAAATAAAAATGGAAAGAGGACATTACTACTAGCCCCTTCTTTCTCTCCTTTCTTTTTATCTCTGTGCATGATGATTGTAAATGAATCCTATACACTATTTTTGGCAGAATATTAATGAATGGAGGAAAAATGATGCATTTTAAGAGTAATGATAGTATCTAGCTGAAGTGAGAATAGACAATCTAAAGTGCCCATAATAAATAAAGTAGTGTGTGATAAAAAATGTACTCTCTAAAAACAAAACAGGGCCAGAGCCTGCATTTCTGAATTCTACCAAATATTTAAAGGTGATACGATATCAAATTTTCATAGCAGCTTTCAAAATATAGAACATGAAATATCTTTCCAATCTTTTCTATACATCATATGTTCCTCAAATTACAGAACAAAGAAATGACAAGAAAATGGTAGACTAATATTATTTATTAGTATGACTACCAGAATCATTAATAAAGTATTGGGAAATAAGGTTCAGAAGTATGCAAGGGGTTATAGAGAATGACCATCTGGAATTGTCCCAGGAACAAGATTTTTTTTTTAAATATCTGAAAATAAATAATCATAATGTACTCTATCAGTTAAATTTAAACTGAGCGTCTGTGAGTTCAAGGCCAGCCTGGTCTACAAAAGCGAGTCCAGGACAGCCAGAGCTGTTACACAGAGAAACCCTGTCTCGAAACTCCCTTCCAAAAGAAAAAAAAAAAAAAAAAAAGAACACAAACATAATTTTTGGGCTGCAGAGATGGCTCAGTGGTTAAGAGCACTGGCTATTCTTCCAAAGGACCTGGGTTCAAATCACAGCACCCCTATGGCAGTTCACAGCTGTCTGTAATCCTGGGCATAGTTGAACATGCCCTTAGGCTAGCCTGGTCTACAAAGTGAGTCCAGGACAGCTAGGGCTACACAGAGAAAACCCTGTCTCAAACCCCCTTCTCCCCCCCAATTTTTTTAACTTAGCGAGGAGAACACCAATGATCATGCTAAAGTGTAGTTCATTAGACCTTCACCATACACAAAGGATGGTGGGCAATTGAGAGATGCTGGGTGTGGGAGGTCTGGTCTTTCCCAGTGAAGAGCACACCAGTTAGTTGCCCATTGCCAAATGGTCAGCCCTTACAACATACATACAAGTAATATTATACAGACTGAGCAGTTTATATTTAGGAACAAATATATATGCATACATACATACATATATATGTATATATATACATATTTTCATGCAATAATATTTAGTGAAAAAAGAAGCCATGAATTTTAAAGAGAATATGGGGGGTATATGGAATAGTTTGTACAGTAGAAAGCAAAATGAAAATATAATTATATTAATATCAAAAATTACAGATCTTTTAAAAAATAAAAATAAATATGAAAACAAATAAATAAAAAACCTATCAGTTCAAGAACAATGTTAATGTTTCAGAGAATGCAAATAATGTGAGCCAAAAGTAGATTAGGTGACAAAAACACAACCAAACTTTCAATTTTTTAAGACCTAATATTATACTTGAAGAATGCTTTCAGTGTTTTCAGTCCAATAAGGAATGAAGACATTAATATTTCTACTTCTTACCAACATTACATTGAAGTCAGGTCTATGCACGGAAATTACACAACAGAAGAGTGTTTTATCCAGATTTATATTTTTGGATGGAGTTTCTGAGACTGTAGAAACTGATTTATGGACCGGCACTATATTCCCTCTAAATGAATAGACATTAAAGCTCCTACATCTTAGGCCATGGTAGAAAATGCACTATTTCACTTACTGCCACTGAGTAACTTGGCTGCATACACTACAAATATGTTTCTGTAGAACTTTTGGAGTCTAACAAGCAGTTCCTCAAATTTCATTCTGTCCATAAATAAAGTTTTTCTATTTATGCAATAATCGTGACTTTAAGTATGATGACTTCTGAGTCCCATATAATGTTTAAACATCTACTGAATTATCGGCAGTCTTGGAGACACCTAACACAGTTGTTGAGGGAAACTCATGTGGAGATAAACAACATCGTAATATCTAGAGCATGTGAATTACAAAATCTGAAAGTTATAAGAACAGAATATGCAAAGGATTGTGCCCATTTTTAACTGGAAGTGACATAGAAGTGAAAATCTTTTTATTTTATTTTATTTTTTATAATTTATTTTTTATTTCTTCAAGTTACATCTCAATCACAATCCCCTCCCTACTCCCCCCTCCAGTCCCACCCTTCCACCCTCCTCCCCATCAAACCCCCATCCTCTTCCCTTCTTTTTTTTTGTGTTTACACAGAAAAAGGTTGAGAATGTGAGCAAAGTACTTGAAATCCTTTTTTGTTTGTTTAAGGTATATCTTTTTACCCCCAACAGCTTCCCCTTTCAGTCCAACAAATGGTTCTTTCTCTTATAACAATAAATACAATACAAAACAACAGAAATAAATAGGCCACAAATATGGGAATTATATGGCTTAGCATACATTCCCAATGTCCAGTCCATATGTATTTGGCACCTGACTTTAACATTCTACTATATAACCATCTCCATGAGTTTAGAAGTGAAAATCTTAAGGAGCCTCATGATGTGGGACAGAACATCATAGGTACATAGAATGCCATAGGGACTTATTGTGGATACATTTTGTCTGTCGAAAAGAATAACTATTTGAAATTGATAAATATATCAAAGTAGATTTTTTTCTGGATATTTGACAGAGGAGACATAAATAACTTAAAAGAATCTTAGGGGAAGGATTAAGTTGGTAATGACAATCAAGAAACTAGTCATGACAAAAAGAAATCTATAAGCAGAAGAAAAGAAACAATCCACATCTCATCTGAACTTTTAATATTATTAGACAACAGTGTAAGGCTGAATGCAAGGTTTCTTCAATATAAATTTCCAGAGATGTACAGTAGACAGATATGGTTGAAAGTTTAATTACCAAAAGAGACTGAGAAAATATTAAGAGGCAATTGAGTTTTATAAGCCCTCTGAAAGTAACAGGAAATATATAATGAATATAGATTCATCAAGAATTTAATAAGTAGAGCTAAAATTGTGATGTTTAAAAGAAGTGGGGTATTATTCTTATCATGCACTTTTGGGTAATAATTTTAAAAATTCTACAGTCTTCCAGAATCCACATGAGTTTTATATTAGGAAATAATTTAGTATGTTTCATTTTTGTTTATTTTCTGATAATACAAGTGAAATTCTGGGGTTTTAGTGATTTTAGTTTTATAACTCTTATAAGCTGACTTAATCACAAACTGTTTTCACCAAAATACAAATATTTCAGTGACAGCTAAATTTTACTTGGCCCTGTCTTTCTTATGTTCAGAATTT
>CAJQZJ010000880.1:0-11290 GCA_907164525.1 Lophiomys imhausi | reverse complement strand
TGAGCCTGCATTTGAAAGGAAGAGCTACAATTTTGAAAGATGACTGAGGACTATATGCGTCTATTTTCATAGGCATGTTCATATTTCATTTATGTTTTATAACTGCAGCCATTCATTGAAAGAAATGAAAAGGAGAACATGGGCAACATTTATCCACTTACTTGGAATTGTAAAAGTAATGGCAATTATTTTAGAAATATACTTTAGTTGTCACCGGGAAATACAGAGCTATAAAGTGACCAATGGCAGTCAGAGTAAACAAACAAAAACAATAATTTCCCCTGCTTTATCCAGCAGATAATGGAAACAGATACAGAGACCCATAACCAAACCTTAGGAGAAAATCAGGGAGTCTTGAGGAAGAGTTAGGGGAAGGTTTGAGGGAGCTAGAGGGATCAAGAACACCACAAGGAGACCCACATAGCCAATAAGCTCTGAAACAAGGGGGATCCTAGAGACTGAACCACTGACCAAAGAACATGCATGGACTGGATCTAGGCATGCTACACATATGAAGCTGATGGGCTTCTAGGTCCTCAAGTGGATCCCTAACAGCTGGAATGGAGGCTGTCTTTCATTTGGATGCTTTGCCTCCCTCTGGATCCCATTTTCCCAGCAGAGCTGCCTGGTCTTGCCTTGGTGGAAGAGGATGCATTTAGTCCTGATGCAATTTGATGTCCCAGCGTGGGATGGAACTGGGTGGGTGTTGGAGTATGGGGGAAGTGGGTGGGAGGGTGGGACTGGGAGGAGAAAGGGAGAGTGGTGGCAACTGGAATGTAAAATAAAAAAATAATAATAATTATAAAAATTTTCCCAAAGGAATTCAAATGTAAAATCAACACTAAACCTCAAGCTCATCAAATCTTAAATAAAAGCAAAGGAACTCAGCAAAGGAGAGTTTCTTTTACATGTACACCATGTAGTAAAGATGTCAATGAGGATATTCTAGACAAATGAAGAGCAGTAAGAGACCAGGTCAATTGTACAAGGAAATAGATGAAAAAGTGATGAAGAGAAATTTCTTTATCTTAAGGTGTATCCTTTTCCTCCCAACATCTTTCCCTTTTAGTCTAAGGCTCTATTTCTTATAACAATAAATGCAATGTAAAACAATAAGAGCATTGAAGCAACAAGTATGAAAATTATATGGTATGAGATACATTCCCAATGTCCAGTTCATATGTATTTGGTAATTGATAATAATATTCTATTCTCTATTTATCTCCATGAACTTGAAGTTCTATACCTAGCTGAATCTCCACCCTAACTTGCATTACCAACTTGAAAACATCTTCTTAGAACTAGAATGTCCTTTTAATTCTTAAACAACTTAAAACTAAACCGTGAGACTAACCATCTAGTCTTCAACCACCTCAGAGACATGAAAGAAAAATTTTAACTAGGAAAACTCATTAATATGGAATGAAGGGATACGTCATGACCAAAGGCCTATCATTAACAAAATAATATCATAATCCATTTTGTTAACAAAATATAACATGGATATCCTCTCAATCCACAATAAATATTAAAACGTGACTAATGTCAAGCTACCTTCCTTGAGAGCTTGTTTGGAGGTTCTAGCAGGGGAGCGCAGCTACTCGTATACCCTTGACCGAAGACCGGTCCTCCTCTATTCGGGGAAGGTCGTCCTCTTCGACTGAGCGCGCAGCTTCAGGAGGGACGCACATGGAGCGGTGAGGGAGGAAGGGGACACCCGCCTAGCCAGCCAGATCAGCCGAATCAACCCTGGCGATCAATGGGGTGACAGATGTTGCAGCCAGATCGCCCTCACATCCTCAAGCTACCTTCCTAATAAAGCTTTTCATATCTCTGAGAAGGGACAGGAGATTTCATTTCTCCAAAAATTATCAGAAACCATAAGAGGGCTAAGATGCTGCTTGGTGGTAAAGCTTTACCTGAATGCTCTGTAAGCACTGGTTTCCAACTGCAACTTTCCAGCAGACCAACAAGCACTGCAGTACCCTAGGAAATAGTCAACAGTAAAAGCTCTCCGCTAGAAACTGAGAAATCACTCATTTTCACAATTCCTATGTATATCTTAATTCACTGAGTAGGAAGAATAACTGAAGTGTATGTTCATAGAGGAAGAAACAAATTGGTCATTATTCATACTTGATTACTTATTTGACTATGGTATGAAAAATAATCTATGTACAGTAATTAAATTAGGCTTACTCAATTTGGAATATAGCTCAGTGGTACAGTGTTTGCCTACTGTGTACGAGGTCCTAAGTACAAATCCTAGCATTGCAATAAAAACAACAAAAGGCAGCTGGATGATACACAGGAATGAATGTATATGCAAAAGAATGCATTTACATATGCATATACACATGTAACTCTTAAACATATTTATATTTTTAAAAAGCAGTGAATGAGGACCCACCCTACGTAGGGTACACCCACAGGATACTTAGTACAACTTCCACCACCCCAATCCTATCCTGACCTCCCTCATCATCCTCTGCTGTAGCCTGGTGAGTACCCTGACTTTATCCAGCCATTTTCTACAACCTACCATATTTAGGCTGGGTCCCACAACCAGTTCACCATCCTAGTCTGGCCTACCTACTTTCACTGCAGAGGAGCTCTAGGCTTGGGCCAAGATCCTCTCTACCCACCCACAAAATCACAGGACTCTCTCATATCATATCCAACATTCCCACTCAGACCTATCTACTCCACACCCCTACCTTGGAACAGGAAGAACATGCTATGTACCCGCTCAGTGCCTCTGTCCATCTGAATTCATCCACCCAAGCCATTTCCAACCTTCAAGCTAACATACCCACTCATCTTCTCTTTACCCCGACCATGCCCCATCCATAACAAACTTAGAACTAACAAAGAAAGTCCACAGGCCCAGATCTCACCTTAAGATTACTAACAATGAAAAGATCAAGCCAGTATCTACTCTCCAAATCCAACATTAGTATAGAAATATTGACCAATGTGAATTACATAGGGAAACTCCAGAAGTTAAAGGAAGAAAGAGAGACCTCCACAAAGAATTCAAGGAATTTAATGGACACAAAGAAAGAGCTCAATGAAATCAAGGAGAAAGAGCTTAAGGATAAAAGAGAGAACCTACACCAAGTAAACAGGGAACATGAAAAATCTAGGAAAAAAACAACAAACAAACAAACAAAAACAGACAGACAGACAGACAAGAAGCAACCCACAGGAAAAGAACAGATAGGAAATGTAGGACACTATGAAGAAAGAATTTCAAGTTCTTCATAAGTATAAATGACAAAGAGAAGTATTCTATGCTAATGGGGCAGTCCAGATAGTCAACAAACTCATAGATGAAAACTTTCCCAAACTAAGAAAAGGTACACCATCCAAACGCAATGACAACACAGAACACCAAGTGGACAACACCAGAAAGGAAAATTCCTACCATATATCATAATTAAAACACTAAGCATATATGACAAAAAGTCACATATAAAGGAAAATCTTTCAGAATAACATGTGATTTCTCACTGAAAACTTTGGAAGAACCTGGAGCAATTCATTTCAAGTGCTAAAAGACTGCGACAGTCAACATACCACAAGACACATAGCCAAACTACCATCTGCTTTCATTGAAGAGGAAAGAAAAGTTTCTACCACATAAACAGCCTGACATTTTATATCCAACAAACGAAACATATAGAAAATGCAGAAAGCATTATTTCAGGCTTCAGAGATGACTGAGCACAGCAGAGAAAATGTTGAAAGGAATAGAAAAATATATTTATTAAAATAAAAATGTACCAGTGAGAGTACACATAATCACAACAAAGTCATCAACTTCCTGGCCACAACTAACACCCACATTTCAATAATAAAGTTTATTATCAATGGCCTCAATCCTCCAATCAAAAGACACAGACTGAGTGCACTGAGGAACGAACTCTTCCTACCCACTGCCTCAGAGAAACACATCTCAGTTTTATAGATAGGCACAGCTTTGCAGTCCAGGGGTGGATAAAAATATTCCAATCAAGAGGCAACAGGAAGAGAGAACGAACCCCTGTCCTAATATGTAAATTTAAAAAAGACTTCAAAATAAGCCCAATCAAAAGAGAGAAAGACTGAAACGTCATTCCAGTCAAGAGAACAGTTAAACCAAGAAGGCATTACTATCCTAAGCTTACATGCATCAAACTCAGGGGTGGCCAATTTTATATTTAAAAAAAAATCTACTAGAATTAAGGACAGATTAACACCAATTGATTAACAGTAGATTATTTAAATAACCCCTTTCTCTAATACACTGATCATCTGAATAAAAATAAACAAAGAAACATCAAAATCATTTGACATCTTACATCAATACAATTTAGCAGATATCTACAGGATAGTTTATGAAAACACCAAAGAATACACATTCTACTCAGCAGCACATGAAAGTTTTTCTAAAACACAACACATTTGGGAACAAAAATCAAACCTTTAGAAATTCAATAAGATTGGACTCAATCTTTGTATCCTATGTAATCTTAATGCATTAAAACTTAAAATGGACAGAAAAAAGACAAAAAAGAAAACTCAAACTCCAGTAATACACAAACACATGGGACTAAAATCTCATTATTAAGTGATGAATGAGTCAAAGAAGAAATCAAGATAGAAATAAATTTATTACTGTGACTAAGTGAAAATGGAAACACAACAGAATAAAACCTCTGGAACACACTGGAAGCAGTCCTATGAGGAAGTGCCCATATTAAAAAAACTAGAAAGAGACAGGCCACTCCTGATAGGGAACCAGGTAGGCTGACTGCAGGTGTTTACCTTTCCCTCTGTTCCTACAGACAAAAATCTCACAGTCTCATCCCCAGCTCTGCAACACAACATCTATGGCAACCTTCCCTGGCCCCTGCCTCCATCCTTAGATACCATGGATTTCCCCTCCTAGCCACTCTCTCCCCTCTATTTGCTTTATCCCAGCCCCCAACTCCAGCCAGCACTATAGCAGACCTAATGGGCTGACCTCACTGCATTTTCTGCCCCCAATTAAAGGAGACTAAATAAGCAGATCCTGGTAGAACCCTCTGCTCTTCTCCATCCTGTGAACTCCCTCAGAAGACTAAGCTATCTCCATTCCTAAGTGTCAGCTCCCAATACCCAGAATCAGATTTTGCATGGAACCCTTAGTGGCAACACCTGTCAGGGGTCCACAAAAACTTTTGTACCAGACCAGGCAACACTCAGACACCAGGTTTTTCTAAAATCCCGGGAGCAAACAGAAACCAAGCAACAAAGCACCCACTCAACAAAGACAGATATTAACACCTAGACCTATTATCATACTGAAACCAGATAACTAAACACCAGCATAAAACCACAGACAGGACAGTGTCTCCACCAGAGCCCAGCTACCTTACCACAGCAGGCCCTGAATATGCCAATATAGTGGAACGACAAGAAAAGACCTTAGCAGGTTCTTTATGAATATGATAGAGTTGCTTAAAGAGGAAACTAATATGTCCCTTAAGGAAATCCTGTAAAACACCAATAAACAGTGTAAGGAAATAAATAAAATGGTTCAAGACTTGAAAATGGAAATGAATGAATAAGAAAACTGAGGGAATTCTGAAAATGAAAAATTTAGGAGCTTGAACAGTAACTATGACCTGCAACAAAACACAAGCAATTGAAGAGAGAATCTCAAATATTGAAGATACTATAGAAGAAATGCATCTATCAGTCAAAGAATACGTTCAATCTAAAAAGTCCTGGTATGAATCATCCAGGAAATCTAGGATACTATGAATAAACCAAACCTAAGAATAATAGGAACAGAGGGAGGAAAAGAAACCCCACTAAAAAAGGCCCAGAAAAATATTTTCAACAAAACCATAGTAGAAAACTTCCCTAACCCAAAGAAGGAGATCATTTTCAGTACACAAGAGGAATAAAGAACACCAAATCGATTGGACCAGAAAAGAAAGTCCCCTCCACTCACAAAAATCAATGCAGTAAACGTACAGAACAAAGAATATGAAAAGCTGCAAGGGAAAAAGATCAAGTGATATGTAAGTGTAGACCTATCAGAATTACACAGACTTCTCAATGGAGATGTTAAAAGCCAGAAGGGACTGGGCAGATGTGCTGTATTCTCTAAGAGAGCACAGATGCCAACCCAGACTACTATACCCAACAAAAATTTTAGTCACCATAGATGGAAATAATAGAACATTCCCTGATAAAGAAAATTTTAAGCAATATTATCTACAAATCCAGTCCTAAAGCAGTTAACTACAACCATGAAATCACAGGAAGTAAATAAGCTCAGAACAGCAAATCCAAAGAAGGTAAACACACACAAACACAGACACACACAGATACACAGACACATACACATAGAAACCACCACCAACACCAACAACTACAAAAACAGCAAGATGATAAGAATCAACAATTATTGGTCATTATCTCTCAATATCAATGATCACAATCCCCAAGAAAAGTGAAAGGCAAACAGAATGAGTGAGGATACAAGATTCATTCTGCATACAAGAATCGCACATCAACATCAAGGATAGACAATACCTCAATACCATTGGAAAAATGTATTTCAAGCAAATGGATCTAAGAAGCAAGCTGGTATCGTCATTTTACTATCTAGTTAATTAGACCTCAAACCAAATACAAACTAATCAGAAGAGACACTCTATATACTCATCAAAGGAAATATTCCCTAAGATGACATTTCAATTACCACCTATGCTCCAAACACAAGGGCAAGTTTGTAAAAGAAATACTACTGTAGCTTAATTCACAAATTGACCCTCACACACTGATAGTGGGAGACTTCAATACCCAACTCTCCCTAACACAGGTCGCCCAGACAATAACTAAAAAGAAAAGTGCCACAGCTAACAGACGTTATAAGCCAAATGGACCTAACATAGTTACAAAACATTTTGCCCAAACACAAAAGGGTATACTTTCTTCTCCAGCACCTCATGGAACATTCTCAAATATTGACTACATATTGGGTCAAAAATCAACTCTCAACAGATACAAAGAAATTGAAATAACTTCTTACATCCTATCAGATAACCACATGTTATAACATGATATCAAGAACAACAGAAACAACAGAAAGTTTACAAACTATGGAAACTGAACAACTATCTACTGAATGAAAAAAAAAATATATCAAGACAGAAATAAAGAAAGAAGCCAAACACTCATTTTGGTGTCTTTAATTCAGGAAGGTACTCACTAAGCTACCAAAAGAGAAACATAAAGACCAGGTGAGCCACAAACTCTTGGAACTATGGTGGTATCTTGCCTGCAGGATATTCTCAGGTGATTGTGGCACAAAGCTTGTGGGAGTAACAAACCAATATCTGATTTGACTAAGGATCCTCCATGAGATGGAACCCATACTTGACCCTGCTGGGTGACCAAGAACCAGAGTTGACCCAGCAAAAAACCAAAATACTAACTACTGTTCAAAGAAAAGAAAGGAGGGAATAAAAGAAAAGAAAAAACTTAGCAATAAAAGGACTCACATTCTGCTATACTCATAGATCAGTGTGTTTTTCAGCCATCATCAGAGAAGCTTCCCTTCTGCAGCAGATGGGAAAGAATACAGAGACCCACAGTTAGACATTACCCAGAAAGTGAGAGGTGTTGGAAAGCTCAGTCTTAATTGAGATGCCTCCATCAAACCCCTCCCCTTATATCTCAGGGAACCCTGTAGAAGAGGAGACAGAAAGAGCCTGAGAGCCAGAGGGGATGCAGGACACCAGGAGAACAGGGCCCTCTAAATCAACATGAGCAAAGCTCATATGAACTCACAGAGACTGAAGCAGCAAGCACAGGACCTGCACGGGTCTGCACCAGGTCCTTTGTGTGTATATCATGGCTTCCATTTTAGAGTTTTTATAGGATTCTTGAGTGTGTGAATGAGTGAGCCTTTTTCTTCTGCCTTCTCTTGAGCTCTTCTTTCTCTGTTTGTCTGTCTTGGCCAACTCTGATCTATGAGTATTTTATCTTATTAAACTTAATTTTATTATGTTTTATTATTTTCCCTTAGAAGCCTGATTATTTTTTTTGAATGTGTATTTATTGCTTCAAGTTACATCTCCATCACAGTCCCCAGCCTCCACCCCTCCTGGTCTCACCCTACTACCCTCTCTCTCTTCTCCCAGAACTCATAATACTTTTTTTTTAATAATTAGGCTACAATTATAAAAATTATAAGGTATAACATACATTCTCAATCTCCAGTCCATACATATTTGACAACTGATATTAATATTCTATTATCTATCTATATCCATGAGTTTAAATTTCTATACCTAACTTGCATTGCCAACTTAAAAACATCTTCTTAGACCTAGAACATCCTTTTAATTCTTAAGCACCTTAAAATTTAACTGTGAGACTCTAACTATCTAGTCTTCAACCACATCAGAGACCTGAGAAGGATAAATATATCGGATTATACAGGAAGTGCAGAGTCAGCAGCTTCCAAAACTAAGAAATGACAGACAACTGGCTGTCTGGACAGACTCTCCATACCATTAGAGCATCTATCGTCTGCCTCTTGTCCCAGGATCTCTGGCAAACATTACTTGTAAAGCCGGAATTATGAAGGACTTGCCTACCCTGTCTTGGCAGAGCTAGGCTGTCGACTTACCTGCTTCCAAGTTTTGTCCTTTTCGGACAGCATTGTGTCTGCAGTTGAAGCAAGGGTTTTTTCTTTCCCATTGACAAGCTTCCACTAATGCAACCATCTCCAAATGGAGATTCTTTGATGCTCATCCTCTCCTTGGAGTAGAATAGGGGGTGCTGGCAGGAGCTGACATGTCTCAATATCAAAAAAATCTTCAGAAAGCATCTTTGATTGCCATATTCTACAGATCTCTTGAGGTTTTTGAAGACCACCTATCTCTCTCCATATATTTGGACAAGCAAATGTTGCTTGTCTCTTAGCAACCTGTTTCCAGTTAACTTAGAAAACATCTTTGATAAACTATGCTAGTACCTAACAAAATTACATGTTTGAATGACTATCAGTTTGCATTTCTTAATTATCCTAAACAGTTTGTGACAGCTGCTATCAAAAGGCCAAAACTTCACATTGCATTTTTATGCATTACCTAGGTATTCAATATACCTAGGTATATTATCTTCAGATTACTGATGGGAGAATCCAGATGGGAAGGGACTTAGTGAGGAACATGGAGTAGTAGAGGGAAGGGAAACCATAATCAGTCTCTGTCATATACATAATATATATTTTGTATATGTAATGTATATATTTATATATTATGCATATTATGCAATAATATACCATGTAAGAAAAGAATCTAGTTTCAATAAAGCAAAAAAGAGTAAATATCGTTATTTTGATTGCAAAGAGAAAAGAATATTGAACTAAGTAACCAAGGAAGTGCGAGTAAGTGATGTATATGCCATTGGTCAAATGATCCATTATGTTCATCTGACACTGATGATTCAAGAAGAATGTCTAGGTCCAAATTTAAAGCCACATTGAACTGCCTAATAATGGAAACAGCATAGACGACGCTATGGGAAGAAAATTGGAGACACGATCTTTCTTTATAGTTCATGTTGATGTCCAACTCATGCGTGTGGTTTTTTCTCTTTCCTTAAGGGTTTTCATTGAATCTTTCCTGTCACAATTTTGTGCAGGTACAAATTATATTCAGATTATTGTAATGCCTCTACCTTTTCTAGTCTCCCTCCCACTTCTCTCAACCCCTTACTGCCTCTAGTTCTCTTTAAGATATTGGGTTTTGTTTTGGGGAATTTTTTTTTTTTGGTTTGTCTTCATTTTTAGTTTTTGAGAACAGCTGAGTTTAATCAGGAATCTGTATATGACCATGGATTTGAAACTCTCTATTGCAAATCAGAGGAGGGAGGGTGAAGACTCAATGGATACACTGAAGATAATGAGTCTCCATCTCTCAGAACTCACCAGTAGCTAATATTTCACCAAGGGAGGGAGGGGAAGGCTGAATGAGTCCTTCCATGGCCCATGATTTACCATTAAGGAGCTTTTAGTCGTGTGTGTATTTACCGCATATACTCACAACTGTTGTGAAGTCATGACTGCACTGCCTGTACTGTGCTGAAAAGACAGTTTTTCATGTCCCTTCTCATCTTCCAGATTTCACATTCTTTCTTCTCCTTTTTCTGTAATGATCCATGTGTGTTCAGCCCTAAGCAAGATATTAATACCATCCAACCAACACTTATAACCACACTTTGAGTCCTTCACCACTACTTATAGAAAAATGGGCTTGGATATAAATACTTAGATTGGAGTTTGGCACCCTGACAGTTTACATAAACAACAAGTAGTAAATTCTCCCCTGGGGCCAAAGACTTTCTCAGCTGTGGGTTTTGACCAGTTTGAGAGTGCCAGGTATGAATTCCATCTTGTAGAATGGGCCTCAAATCCAATCAGAGATACATTGGCTACCCTTTAACAGTCATGCCATTACTGCGGAGGTGGGCATACCTTTCTTGGCAGGTTGGAATTGTAAATCATAGGGTTCATGCCTGGATAAGTTTGACGATGCCATTCCAGTACAATGAAAGCTAACTGGATGGAAGGAAGATTTAGCTCCACTACATCTTAATTTCTGTACGTTTTGCAGTCGAACTGTGTCTCATCTTTAACAGCAATATCTTACCAGATAGGCTGTGTGTGTGTGTGTGTGTGTGTGTGTGTGTGTGTGTGTGTGTGTGTGAGGAAACAAAAAGAGTGGTAAGAATCTGAATTATTTTCAAGACTTCTGGGGCCTTCCTGACCAAAAATTTATATGGAAGTAGTTCATATCTGGAATTGGGATTCTGTTTTTTTGCTTGGCTTGCACAAGCAGCATTATGTAGACATACGGGATGTCTACCTTCTAAATCTCTTTTGTAACTTACATTTTTGGACTGGATTATAAAGCAGTAAGTTGCCATATGGCTCTTTAAATGTATCCTTAGCTTTAATTGACCCATCCTCCCCCTCATTTCACCCACTTTT
Source organism: Lophiomys imhausi (assembly GCA_907164525.1). Taxonomy (NCBI): domain Eukaryota; kingdom Metazoa; phylum Chordata; class Mammalia; order Rodentia; family Muridae; genus Lophiomys; species Lophiomys imhausi. Next base: position 249 of record CAJQZJ010000880.1, on the reverse strand, counting down.
CTATCCCATCCCGGCTTAAACTATCCTCATGGGTGGAATTTCTTTATTAGTGATTGTACAAGTAATAGGTTTATGAGAAAGTACTTTCACAACTTAAGAATTTCTGGAACATATTAGAGAAGAAAGAACCAGTACAATAATCAATAAGAGAGACAGAAAGAAAAAAGAAAGAAAGAAAGAAAGAAAAAAAACAAAATGTGGTTACCCTTGGATTCAGTAAAAGGCTTATGAGTACACTATAGACCAAAC
>CAJQZJ010000876.1:0-13165 GCA_907164525.1 Lophiomys imhausi | reverse complement strand
AGATAGTCTTTAAGGGACTTTTAAACTTTGATCTGGAATTTCTAAAGCCTCCATTGCCTGTTCTGTGCTCAGCATTATCTTCTAAATTCAGTCCCCACAACAGCTAATTAAGCTTTGAACACTCAATGGCTTCTCCAGGTCAGACTTTCAAAATCCTTCCATGATCTTCTCCACCTTTCCAGCCTATGTTAAGCACCATTCCATTTTCAATTTCTATGAAACCAATGTTTTGGTTTGGTTTTTGTTGTTGTTGTTGTTGTTGTTGTTGTTGTTGTTGTTGTTTTTCAATGTAGCCCTGACTGTCTTGGACTCACTTTGAGGACTGGGCTGGCCTTGAACTCAGAGAGATCCACTTGCCTCTTCCTCCCAAGTGCTGAGTTTAAGGAGTGCACCACCATGCCCAGCAATTACAGACAGCTATGAACTGCCGTGTGGGTGCTGGAATTTGAACCCTGGTCCTTTGGCAGAACAGTCAGTGCTCTTAGCCACTGAGCCATCTCTCCAGCCTCAAAACCAATGTTTTAAATTTTGTGTTTGTCTGCCTATACTTGATGTGTGTGTGTGTGTGTGTGTGTGTGTGTGTGTGTGTGTGTGTGTATGTGTTAGAGGAAAACCTTACGGCATTTACTTTCTCCTATCTTCACATGAGTCTGAGGAATCAAATCCAGGTCTCTAGGCTTGTTCAACAGGCACCTTTAACACTGAACTATCTCATCGGCCTGAAACCAAGCCAGACATCTGAAACCAGATGAAATACCTGACCAAATCAAATTAAGGTAGAGAAGGTTTATTTTGGCTTGTAGTTTGACATTGTAGTCCATCACAGTGGGAAAGTCATGGTGGCACGTGCCTATGGTAGCTGGTCACAGTACATTTGCAGTGAAGAAGCAACAAATGACTCCACTCTCTTTCTCCTTTTTATACGGTCTAAGATCCCAGCCCTGAGGAGTGGTGCCACCCACAGTGGACGTCTTTTCACCTTAACCAAACTAATCTCTCAAAGGCTTGCCTGTCTCCCAAATGTATCTAGATTTCAGCAAGTTGACAATTGAGATTAACCATCACAACAGGACTTCATTTAGCTTGCTGAATAATATTCCACTGTGCATACATACATTATATTCATTCATTACTGGATGGGCAATTAGGTTATTTCTATTTAAAGTCTATTGCAAATTAAATATGAGAGTGTAAATGATTCACAGTGTAATTTCATTTCCTTTGGATGCATAACTAGTAGATGAATTGCTTGCTATATCACATGCTAATTCTATTTTCACATTTTTAAGAAATCTCCTGTTTTCTCCGATAGCTTTATTAGTTATATTCTCACCAACTGTGCAAATGTTGGTTTTTCTCCATATTATTTATTTTTTTGAGCTAATAATGACATTGCATCATTTTCCCGGTTCCTTTCCTCCCTCTAAACTCTCCCATAAAACCATCCTTGAATTCTTTCAAAAATTTGGCCTCTTTTTTTCATTAGTTGTTGCTCAATCTGTATAATGTTACTTGTGTATTTTCGGGGCTGACCATTTGGTATTAGATAACCAATTGGTGTGCTTTCCCCTGGGCAAGACTATTCCTTCCATTCTTAGCATTCCTTAGTTGTCTGAAGCTCTTTGCCTAAGGCTGAGGCCTCATGGGCTTTCCCCATCCACTTTAGCATGCCTATTGTTGTCCTTGTTTAGCTCCTATTTAGGCTGTCATGTTGGTGAGACTTTATGGTATGTAGTCCTCACTATTCATTAAGGAAACTTCTCTTTGCAACAGAGACTATTACAGAAAACCACAGCAATCAAAACACAGAGTTGTAGAGCTTAGTCCCAACAGAGAGAACTACAACATAACTCCTGTACCTAAGGCTCCGGGGTCACTGTAGAAGAGGGGTAGAAAGATTATAAGACCTAATGGAGCATGGAGTTTGCTGTGAGATTGTGTCTCCTAGGAATGCCAGAAGCTACACCCATGATGTCTCACCAATATTACTGTTATTAAGTTTGTAACATATATGTTATTAACCCTTTGTCAGATATACAGCATGTCAATCAGTTTTCTATCACTGTGCCAAAACACTTGATGTATCAATAAGAGAAAATATTTTTATTTGAATAAGTTTCAAATTATCTTTTATTTTCTTTCTTATTTTATATATTTAAGTTGTATCACATAATGTTTTGGTATATGCATATGCATGTATAAATATATGTGTAAATATATATATATATGTGTGTGTGTGTGTTAATTATATATATATACATATATATATATATATATATATATACATATATACATAGTCAAATGGTTACTACAACCAAGTCAATTAATATACTTATCACCTCATATAGTTCAAAAAAGTTAATATTCCTGTGGTAGGAATATGACCTCTGATTTAAAAGAAAAATCAAATACATTGAAACATAAGCAGGGAAGAAGTTACTAGGATTATGGAGGAAAGATGAGGACATATAAATCATAGGTTACAAAGTTTTAGGTGAGATGAAAAAGTTTAGGGAGCTAATGTACAGCATATGGAATATAATTAATGTCTTTGGGGGGCTATACAGATGGCTCAACAGTTAATATCACTGGTTGTTCTTCTATGGGGCCCAAGTTCAATTCCTAGCTCCTACATGGAGTCTCACACTCATCTGAACTCCAGTTTCAGGAGATCTAACATCCTCTTCTGAACTTTGAGGGCACCAGTCATATATGTGGTACACAGACATACATATATACATACAACACATTCATGCACAGAAAAATAAAATTAAAAATAAAAAATAGTACAATATCTTTTAAAAGACATACTTTGGTGTCACTGTTGGTATATTTATCACCACTATTTATATACATGTTTGTACATGTTGAGGGACACTGTGTTATAAAAATCATGATTCAATTTTTGTGTCCCCCCAAATGCATAGTAGAAATCTAATTGCTATAGAGGTGGAGTGTTTGGGTGTTATGTATAGCTTCATAAATTATGAAGCTTTAAAGGTAAGCCTTTTTAGATGGGATAAGTATCTTTTTAAAAGGACCCCCTGTGGTAGAATTAGGGAAATTGAGCATAGGGATTTTGGAAGATTTGGAAAAACACAGGCCTCTCAGGTAAAAAGATATGAGTGGATCCAGTTACATCCAGATATGATTGACACTGAAGGGCGTGCCTTGTAACAAGCCCGCCAAAAAGCCCATCATGAGACCAGATGAAGCACTGTTTGAGGGCGTACCTGGCAAAAACCCACTAGAGGCTATGGCAATGAAATGACACAAAGGATTTAAATAACAAGTCCATGAGGCTTTATGGCCACTCCTTCATCCACCAAGAGACCTCGTCTTCATTTTGTGCTCCCCATCAGTGATCCACATAGTGGAGAGCGTGACAAAATACACCTTTTGGCAGAGTTGGACCATTTGATCAAACTCAGAAAATTGCCACAGACTTTGGAATCCCAAAGCATCCCTGCCATGGAAAGCTGCCACAGACTTTACAGTTCCAGAGAACACAAGTCAATGGAAAGCTGCTGCAGTCCAGAGCACTGGAGCCAGAACACCCTTGGAGGCCCACAGCATCTTAATGGTGAGCCTAGAAAACTTTATAATTTGACTCTAAGACTGCAGAAGCAATTCTTATTTGATACAAGGGCCACCCTACCTTAATGGTGGAAACAGATTAAATTTATAAAGTGCCTTAAGATCTGGCGAATGAGATTTGATGAGGGCCAGCCTTCCATAAGGATCCACACACAGAGGAAAATATCCTTTTGAGAAAACTTAGGTTAGTGTTAAATGTTTGTATTGTAGGTATTAGGGTGTCATAGATTAGGTTTTAGAGTTAGGGTTCGGGCTTTAGGATTTAGGAACTTTATAGGTAATTGTTAGGTATTAATAAATATATGTTTGATAAATAAAAATTTACTCTTACAACCCCTGAGAGAGCCCTTTTCCTCTCTCGGTACCATTGGAAGAGATGGGATGTCAGTAGCTTGTAAATCTGAAGAGAGTCCTCACTGGAGGACTGATGACGCTAGCACCCTGGTCTAGGACTTCAGTCTCCACCACGGAGGGAAATAAATTTCATTTATCTCAAAGTCATAGTACTTTGTTAGAGCTGCCTGACATGATGGAAACACATGGAATATTGTCACGGGCCTCTGGGGACAAGCAGGCAAGTCATGTTGTGGTCAAAGAAGGCTGTGGAGCTTAATTAGAAATCTGGCCAGCAGGTTGCTGTTTCTACCTGGCGTACTTGAAGTCAATTGAGAGTTGCCTTTTATTAACATTCAGAGGTAAGAAACTATGATCAAACACCAGTCTCCTAAAGTCAGTCACCTGGAGCTCTTCATGGAAATTCTTCACTCATTAGAAGGTTCTAACGGCTGCCTCTTGACAGTTAAACCTGAAGAGTCTTATTCTGACATAAGTAAATGGTTGGTTGGTCTTTTGAAATGACAGCTTTTAGATTAATTAGAAATTAAAGTGCCCCATTTCAGCAGTGATATGAGGGCCAAGAGCCTTCTCATACACTGGGGACCTACAAGGCAGCACCACTAGGGCAAAGTGTCTCATTGACAGGAAAAAAGTCTATGTTCGATGGGGCGGGGGGCTGTTATGTAGGGACACTCCACTCCAGAGGAGTGTGATGGAAGGGAAGGGGGTAGAGGGTGGGAGGGTGGGACTGGGAGGGGTAGAAAGAGGACACTGCGATGGAGATGTAATCTGAAGTAATGAATAAATATTTTAAAAAGAAAAAAATGTAAAATAATTAATTTTTTATCAGTGTGAATGGCTATACGATGTATTGTATGACTATGCAAAACATGTTGTGCATGTGGAGGCTAGAGAACAACTTTGGGGAGTAAACTCTCCCCATCCACTTTTACTTGGATTCCAAGGGTCAAATCTGTGTCATGAGACTCATGTGGAAAGTGTCTTTACCCATTAAGCCTTTCTACTTGCTCTCATTGATTTTTATCCTTTTGAAAATGAAATTCTTCTGTGAAAAATTTTATAGTATCTGATTTATTCAGCTTTCTTTGAGCTTCCACAGCCTGTCCTTAGTATGGGAAAACAATTATGTCTTTTAAAAAATTATACATATATATATATATATACATATACATCATATACATATACATATACATATACATATACATATACATATACATGAATGGATTGGGGTTAATTGTGCCCTTCTCATAGACCAATCTCTGGGAAAACCCTAGTTAGGTTAATCCTTGGTTACACAGTTTTTCTTTAGGTTAGAAATTTTAGGAAGAACTAAATGTAGTAGACTTAAAATAGTGACTATCCCTTTTTCTAAGGCCTAAACAATGACGTAATTTCTCATTGATTTTCAGTGAGAAGCTAGTTGAATTTTATAAAAGATGAAACTCACAAACACTTTTTTTTCTTTTGGTTTTTCCAGACAGGGGCAAGGTTTTCTCTCTGTAGCCTTGGCTGTCCTGGAACTTGCCTTGTAGACCAGATTGGTTTCGAACTCACAGAGATCTAGCTGCCTCTGCCTCCCAACTGCTGGGATTAAAGAAATGTGCCACCACTGCATAGCCCATGCTTTTTCTACTATGATTCACCAAATATGGTTCGCACTTCCCTATGCTTGCATGGGTTCTCAAATCAGTTCATGTGATTCAGCACTAGCGGAGTAAAATTTTTGCCATTTGCCTATCGTTTTGTTCTAATTTAGAGCCAATATTTTTCACTAGATATACATCTTGCTGGCAGGTTTTTTTGTAAATATTTATTTATTTGTTAATTATATGTATCTGTTGAAGCCTGAGTAAATATATGTCTACTGTGGAGGACAAACAAAGGTATGGGATCTACTGCAACTGAGGTTACAAGCAGATCTCCTGTGGGTATTAGATAATAAATCTGTGTCTTCTGTAAGAGCAGTAAGCCATCTCTGAAACCAGGATTTTCATGTTGAATCACTAGCTACTAAAGGATGAAATTCTACTTTCTTCTGGTGTATGATGCTATTATACTCCTGAATTTGACTAACAAGAATTGTGGCAAATTTATACATGAATTCTCTAAAAGAGTATTTGTTTATAGGTTAATTTTCCTACATTGTGTTTATGTGGCTTTGGTAAATGAAAAACTGAAAGTCCTATGCTATTTCTCTACTCCTCTCTTTACTTCTCTGTTCTTGAATCAAATTGTCAAACCAGAAATACTACCAGTCACACGCTATCTTGCTGATCTCTCAACAGTTGACTACACAAATACAGTCCAAATAAACCAGGTACATGGAAGTCCATAAAAGCCTGATTAAAATGGCTATAACTTAGAAACATCCAAATGCCCATCTGAAGCTGAGCACATTAATAACCCGCTGCGTAACTATGCAGCGAACCACTGGACAGCAAGGAAGACAAACACAACCTTGACCAAGGCAATAAAACTAAGGGAATCTGAAAATAATTTCTATTAGGATTGAAAGACGTCAGACCCTTCCAAAGGTCCAAACTGTGGTATGTGTCTGTCTGTGAGGATTTGATATCACCATTTGTGCACAATTGCAGAAAATACAAAGAAGCCCTCATTTCCAGAAAGCACATCTGTGTTTGCCTAGAGAGAGAGGAGAGTGTCTGGGTGAGGGAGAGGGAAGTGTTGCTAACTGCTCAATAACATGTTCTCAGCAGTAGTGAATACTCTGCGTGTCACAGATCGGACCTACCCGTTATATACTTGAAATAGGAGCACTTTGTCGTGTGTCAGAAATAGCACAACACAGCCTCAAAGAGTCAGGGAAAGAAAACCCATGAAGAAACTCATTAAGCTATGGGAAACAGGAAGTCACTGGACTTGTTGGCCATTGTCATCTCTGAATAAAAAGAAAGAGGGACTGAGGGCTGCAGACCATCAGAAGAAACAATGTGGGAAATGGCACAAACCTGGGGCAAAATGAGAAAAGCAGAGCTCTGGGAAGTAAATGAACTACAAGCAAACCTATATGAAAGCCTCAAAAGGAGAAAATGGCTTCCAAATGAGAAATACAGATAGACTACTAAAAGCAGGGGTCTCAGTTGCTTGTCAATTGCTGTAATGAAACACCATGACCAAGGCAAATTAGGGAAGAGTTTCCTAGAGTTTGCTTGCACCTTAAGAGGACTGGTCCATGACCGTCATGTTGGGGAGCATGGCAGGAGGCAGACAAGCAGGCAGAATGCTGGAGCCATAGCCCAGATCAGATAGCTTAGATCTTGATCCATAAGCACTAGGCAGAAAGAGGGCCAATGGGGAATTTGTATGGGCTTGAAAAACTCTGCAAAACCAGGTTCCTCTGTAACCTACAGGGCCTGGGACATGGGCAGACTGCTAATCATTAACTAGCTGTGCAGATGTGGCCTTTGTGGTGACAGTGTGGGTCAGCACAGAGCAGAACAACATGGTGGTTTCCACGACCAACAGTGGAACAGGACTGCCTTGTGCTGAACCAAATCCTTGATTGTGTACCCAGGCCAGATATTGATTATGTGGTGCCAAGTTTTGTCAAAAGTAAAATGGAGATGTTGTGAACACCAGTTCCATAGGCTGTTACAAGCTGAATAGGATAATGATCATTTGTCTGCCTGCCCTTGGGGATTTGTACATGTAGGAGACAGACACAGAAAGTGTATCTGGTGATTCAGACATTGTTTCCAAATTAAAAACACATGTCAAACTTTCAGATGACAATGGGACAAAGAAAAGGATAAGTTACAAACTTCAAAGAGAGTTCGCCTCCTCTATGGCTTCTGGACAGTACAGGTGTAGAGGAGGTGGACCAGTTCCTCATCTTGACCGAAGGAGACCTTACCACGTTGTGAGGGAGTCAGAGTTCTATCTGTTACGCAGACTGGAGCCTGAATTGCACAACAACCTGTAGTATTCACACTTCAGTGAGTCACAATGTATCACTTCGTAGTCTTAACCATTGGTAATTCTGTTCCAACGATGCTATGGCAGCAGGAGTGTGCAAACTCCTACAACCACTTTGGAAATCAGTTTGGTGCTATCTCAGAAAATTGGGAATAGTTCTCCCTCAAGACCCAGCCATACCACTCTTGGGCATATACCCAAAAGTTTCTCCACCAAATCACAAGGACATCTCCTCAACTATGTGCATAGCAGCTTTATTTGTAATAGCCAGAAACTGGAAACAACCCAGATGTCCTTCAACCAAAGGATGGATAAAAAATACTGTGGTACATTTATACAATGGAATGCTACACAGCTATTAAAAACAAGGAAACCATGGATTTTGCAGGCAAATGGATGGAACAAGAAAAGATCATCCTGGGCGCGGTAACCCAGACTCAGAAAGACACACATGGTATGTACTCACTCATAAGCAGATACTAGCCATATAATACAGGATAACCATCCTAATATCCACAGACCCAAAGAAGCTAAGCAACTAAGAGGGCCCAAGGGAGGATGCTTGAATCTCACCCAGAAGGAGAACTAGAATAGACAGTGAAAGTGGATGAATAAAGGGAACTGGGTAGGAGAGGGAGAGAAGAGGGAGAGGAGGATGAGATCAGTTGTGGGGAGAGCACTGGAGGGCAGTGATAGGGCAGAGAGAGAGAAGGGAAATCAAGAGGGAGGGGGCATCTCTGAGACAAGCTGGAGACCAGCAACAGGGTACACCCCTGGGAGGATAGAGGGGTAGCTCTAGCTGAGACTCCTAGCAGCACGGGATACAGAGACCAAAGAGGCCCCCTTCTAGCTAGCTAGGTCTTCTAGGGGAGGGAAGGATGGGATGGGATCACCAACCCACCCACAGAAACTGCAACTCAAAAGTTACCCTGTATGCAAGATGTGCAGGTATAAAGATATAGCAGAGACTGAGGGAATGTCCAACCAATGAGGGGCCAAACCTGAGACCTACTCCAATGGAGAGAGCCAACCCCTACCACTATTAATGATACTCTGACATGCTTACAGACAGGAGCCTAGCACAACTGTCCTCTGAGAACCTCCAGGCAGCAGAGGATCCAAAGAGAGGCTGAGACTCACTGCCAAACATTAGGAGGAGCACAGGGTGTCTGGCAGAAGAATGGGGGAAGGATAAAAAGACCCCTGGAGGAAACAAGAATTCCACAAGAAGACCAACAGAGACAAGTAGCCTAGGACCATGGGGGCTCACAGAGCCCAACAAACGGGTATGCGTGAACTGAACATAGGACACCCTATGCATATGTAACCAATGGGCAGCTTGGTCACCATGTGGGCCCCCTACAAGTGTAGTGGGTCCTGTCTCTGGCATAGACTCTGATGCCTGCCTTTTGGCCATTTCTACCTAAAGGGGCTGCAGTGTGCATGGCCTCAATGGATGATAACATGCTCAGTCCTGATGGGACTCATGTGCCGGGGTGAGATGGCACCTGGAAGGGAGGGATCCCCTTTTCTAAGGACAGAGAAAGGGGTTAGGGGGAAGGGAGTGGATGGGCAGGACCCCAGAGGAGGGGAGGGAGGAGACTATGATCAGAATGTAAAATCAATAAATAAACTTAATTCTTAAAAAAATATAGGCAGCCTGTACATTAGCACTGCAGCAAAACATCACCTTTTGAGAAGTGCTTCCAGCTGTACCCCAGTAAGATTCTGACAGTAAGGACAAAAGACACTCCTGACCATTGAACAATTTTGCTGAGCAACTAGGTAGCTTCACACCTCTTGGGAGGATAGGCTTTCATTCATATGCTAATTAAAAACCCCTGGAAACCTCTACCCCTCCCGGCCGAATATATATATATATATATATCAGGAGATCCTAAAGTTGCTCTGGCTGGGAGAAGATCTGCAGAGGGTGTAAGCTAAGTGAGTTCAGGCCAGAGTATCAGGCTGTAGCCTGGAATGAAAAGTGGCCTTTACTAAGGACTGAAGTCAGGCTCCCTCTGTACTGACAGTTTGATCCTGGTCAGAGGGCCACTTCCAGGCTTCCTAAGATACCAGAAAGAAAAGTCACTGGCTTCAAAATCCAGAAGAACAAGCCATGCTATGGACAGAGGGAGATGAGATTAATAAGGAGTCCATTATATTGGGCATTGAATGTATGCCAGGCATTGGAGAAAAACATTGGCCATTCGTGACCACTTTTCATGCTCATAAGTATCTCTCTGTACAGCTCAGGACTCCAAAGGTAAGGAAGAGAAAAGAGCCTACAGTCACATGTCCAAGGTAAGCAGCACTCGTTAGCCACGGGCCTTTGCTGCATCTTAGGTACTCTTATGGGGTCACCCCTGTAGACTGCCTGTGATTATGACAGACAGGGCCAGTGAAACTGTGCCAAGAGAGAAAAGAACTCTGGCAAGCTGTGATTAACCTCCAGCCCTGATCACTCTTTGCTGTTGGTTTCAAAGGAGGCTTTTGGCAAAGGCGCTATCCTGAAGGAAGCTGCCAGGATCCTTCAGGAGAGTTTCAAAAGTTCCAACTTCCTGTAGGTTCTAAAGCGCAGACTCGTTAGATGTTAGTCTCTAAGATTCTGCCTCCAAGTCAGTTTTGTTCCAAGGCCCACGTTCTACATGCCCGGTCGTAGCAGGTGGCCAGCAGTGTGTGACAGCTGCCAGAACAGCATGCTTCTTCATATCATCTGCCCATCCCGAGGTCAAGTGACATCTCTTTTATAAGCCGTGGATGCTCTGGCAGGACCAAGAGCAAAGAGTCAAGGGGATTCCCAACTTCAGGGAGGAGGTGGAGCAGGGAACAGAGAGAGGAAAGTCAGAGAGGAGGGCGAGAAGGAAGGAGAGAATTAGGATGGTTAGATAGACCAAGATCTTACTTCTTCTTGTCTTTACAAACACCCAGAGAGGCCTAAAGTCCTCTCTATGAAAACCAGCACAGGACAATGGGTTGCAAAGAATCGCACAGGGGGCAGTAATTTGATCATTTATTTATCTATTGGGTTTTTGTCATGGCAGAGGACCAAAACACCTGGGACATAAACACAGGCAAAATGTTGCTGCTGCTGTGGCTGTTGTGCTCTGAATGACAGGTTCCTGAGCATGATGTGTTTATGAGAACAGGTGTAAAAATCTAACTCAAAAACTTGTCCACTATTCAGAAAGCACCCAGAAATTTCAAGAAGGTGGGAGCCCTTGGGAAGAGGGGAGATCACCGCTGAGCAGAGTGTCATGTGCTCTCAGACAGCTCCAGTGGGCTAGGGTATAGAGGGGACAGAAGGGGGTCTTCTGGCAAGTGCTCATCATATTTCAGCCATGCCAAGATGTTTGTGCTTGAGTCGAGTGAAATAGGCAGCTGTTTGACCATTTGAGGACAGGCCAAGGATGTAATAATTCACCTTCACAGATGAGTCTGGCCACTAAGCAGAGCTGGGAAAGGAGTGAGCAGTGAGGACTCTATGGTGGGAATGCAGGGAGCATGATGGGAGTAGAGTTTAAGAGCTTTGGCCGGCATTGGATAGTCAGTGGCCACACAGACCCAGTCTCCAGGTACAAGTGGAAAGGGAGGACATGGGGATGTCTCTCTGACAGTTTCATCATCATCCTTGGATGGAGCTGCTTATCCATTATTCTTCAGAAAAGACTGCTGGAGAAATGGATGCTATTTATCTACTCTCCTTCGGGGGGGGGGGAACTCCTGGGGGAGGCACAAAGACCCAGAAGGTTCAATGTTGGGTATTGTCCCAAAAGTCACTCATATACTACTGACTATCTGGTGTTTCAGAGGCGTAGTCAGTGACCCCCTTTAAGACACCAGTGAATGCTGTCCCCACCCCACCCCACCCCTTTTTTCCCCATAAAATCCTTTGCAATTTCATGCATTAGCCCACAGACTCATGCTTCAGTCTGGGACAACACATTACAGTCTCACTGGTGAATGAGTGTCAAGGGGCAGGGGCATAGTGCCTTGTCTCCCTGCTTGTCTCTGTGGCCTTCTCTCGTCAATAATACTTGCCACACACAACAATGCAGAGAGAGAAAAATGAGTCCATGTCCAGACTTGGGGTTCTTCCTGATACCCTACAGCAATCTGAACAAGGCCAGACCTTGATCTGGACAGCTGCCCACCCCTGTACCCATCTCCCTAGCTCCTTCCTTCTTCCCTTGGTCATGCTGAGGCCTCAGGCTCCATGGATGGCAGGCACCCCATAGGTTCCACTGGCACCTGGGGCTTCTGCCCTAGTGACTGGATACACTGCAGCTCTGCCTGCTAGGCAGGTTTTCCGTGCAAGAGTGGCAGTCCATCATTCTCTTCAAAGAGGTGCTCCTTTTGGATTCCATGTTCCTCCTTCGTAGTCTCCTCAAATGTAGGAAAGTGTGCAAGCAATCATCCTCTTATGTCCCTGAGAATTTTGTCTCAACCTCTTCCTGCTTTCATGTTCTCTGACAAGTCTGGTGTCCCATTCCTAGTGTAAACTAAACTCCCTGAGTACAGGGACAGCCTGGCTAGAAGACATGGTATCCAGCATGGCCCTCCAGGGCCACTTGTGAGTCACTAAAGGAGGGATATCACATAGGAGGTGGCACTTCCTCCCATTTGAAAGGCCCCTCCTCCCTCCAGGGATACTGGACAGTCTTTATCACTGTCCCAGGGCTTAGTACTCTGAAAGCAGGTGGGATAAACTCACCACACACTAACTGTAAACCCGGTTATAGGACCTTCATGGAGGCTGCAGAGAAAGGATTTGGACAGTAACCAGCTGCTGTCCTAGTCACTGTACTTGTCTCATTACTGTGACTGCGACTCCTAAGGGCTGTCTCCAGGACTGATTTGCAACTTTGGTCATACTCCCCTGCACCCATTTCTCGAGCCATGCCACAGATATCCGTGGACTCAGTGGGCATAGCTACAAAGGCAGAGTGGGATCTTGCTGAATCCTGGTCCTGGAGTCCTGCTCCAGTTGGTTTCCCTAATCGTTTGTCTCCTGCTCCTGTGGAGAGAAGCTCCTGTCATGCTGTGGACACATGACAGCATCATATCATCCAGCCCCATACAGCAATCATGGCTCCCCCCACCCCCGCGCCTTGCTGTGCATCTTGGATAAACACCTGAGGCCCAGCTCCTCTAACCCATCTGTCTGCAGGCATCCCATCTCAGACCTCCAGGGGATGGCATCTAGCTCCCAACCCTAGCTCTCTGCCCCTTGCCTCTGCTGGGACAGCTCTCTGTCTAGGTACACAGAGCTGGG
>CAJQZJ010000875.1:155400-168308 GCA_907164525.1 Lophiomys imhausi | reverse complement strand
AAAAAAAAAAGTCTATGTCCATGTTCCCTTTGGTGCATTGGTTGTAGTATAGTTATCCTGTACTATATGGCTAATATCCGATTATAAGTAAATAGATGCCATGTGCATCCTTCTGAGTATGGGTTAGCTCACTCAGAATGAGCTTCTCTAGTTCCATCCATTTGGCTGCAAATTGCATGATTTTGTTGTTTCTGATAGCTGAGTAGTATTCCATTGTGTAGATGTACCACAGTTTTTTAATCCATTCTTCGGTTGAGGGACATCTGGGTTGTTTCTATGAACATAGATGGGGAAACTTCCTTGTGAATCGGTGAGAAATCATTTGGATGTATACCCAGAAGTGGTATAGCTGTGTCCCAAGGCAGAGATATTCCAAGTTTTCTAAGATATCACCAGACTGACCTCCATAGTGGTTACACAAGCCTGCACTCCCACCAGCAATGGAGGAGGGTTCCCCTTTCTCCACACCCTCACCAGCATGCTCTGTCATATGAGCTTTTGCTCTTAGCCATTCTGACAGGTGTGAGATGGAATCCTAGAGTCATTTTGAGTTGCATTTCTCTGATGATTAAGGATGCAGAATTTCCTCAAGTGTCTCTTGGCCAATAGGAATTCCTCCTTTGTGAATTCTCTGTTTAGCTCTTTTCCCTATTTTTTCATTGGGTTATTTGTTTTCTGGGCATTTAATTTCTTGAGTTCTTTGTAAATTTTGGATATTAGCCCTCTGTCAGATGTGAGGTTGGTGAAGATTTTTTTCCCAATCTGTGGGCTGCCGTTTTGTTTGAATGACAGTGTCTTTTGCCTTACAGAAGCTTTTCAGTTTCATGAGGTCCCATTTATTGATTGTTGGTCTTAGGTCCTGAGTTGTTGGTGTTCTGTTCAGGAAGTTGTCATCTGAGCCAATGACTTCGAGGGTTTTCCCCACTTTCTCTTCTAGTAGATTTAGTGTGTCGGGCCTTATGTTAAGGTCTTTGATCCACTTGGACTTAAGTTTTGTGCAGGTATGGGTCTAATTTCATTCTTTTACATGTCTACATCCAGTTAGACCAGCACCATTTGTTGAAGATGCTGTCCTTGTTCCATTGTACAGTTTTGGCTTCTTTGTCAAAAATTAAGTGATCATAATTGTGTGGGTTCATTTCTGGGTCTTCAATTCGATTCCATTGATCCACTGGTCTGTTTCTATACCAGACCATGTTGTTTTTATTACTATTGGTCTGTAGTACAGCTTGAAATCTGGGATGGTGATATTTTTCCTGGAGCAATTTTGTTTTTTTGACAATATAAATGTATTATCTTTAAGTTGAGATTAAAAAAGAAATTATTTTGATAATTTGGCACTAAGAAAACCTTTAATTGCATATATTTTGAGATCCCAAAGGACAATTCACTTTGAATTTCAGCATGCCTTTTTTGAGTAGCTTTTAAACTTAAATTCTTCCAAATCCTATGTGCCTGTCTCTGCATTCTAAGTATTGGGATCAAAGATATGTGGTTCCCAACTGATGGGAGTAAAGATGTGCTCCTCCACCCCTGGATCGATGTTTTTCTCTATTTAGAGCTTGTTTTGTGTCAGGCTGACCTTGAGCTCTGAAATCTGTAGGTTTCTGTCTCTAGTGTGTTGAGATTAAGGGTGTATCCTTCTCAAATGATGGGATTAAGGGTGTGTACCATCACCATCCTGTTCCTTGTAAGTCTAGAATTTATAAGACTACTAACTCTATGATGGGGTTAAAGGCATGGGCTAACAGCACGCATTTCATATGTTTTACCTTTGCTCCAAATTTTTTTAACTTTTGGAGGTTTAGAAATCCAAGTTGAACAGCAGTAACCTTTAATTTATTTACAGTATTTTAAGCCTCTTACCTTATTTTTAATGCCAAACCATGAAAATATCCTTTATATCTACAAAAAGAAACTTTTAAGCTGCTATCAAGTTTGTGTAATCTCTGTGGCCACCTGCAGGCTAAACTTCCAATCTGAAATTAAGGCCATTTTCCTTTCATGCCAGTAAGGCAAGTATACCTTAGGTAAATGATAGTTGGAAAATTTTATATTGTATTTTTATTATATTTTTTAAGTTTATTAACTCTTTTCTTAAAAAAGTATTATTTTGTTTTCTCAAGTTACTTCTAGAACATAATTTCCACTCTCCTCCAACCCTGCCCCTCCCTCCCACCCTCCCTCTCTCATTGTTCCTCTACTTGGTACTCTCCTTCTCCTCAGATGAGGTGGGCCTTCACATATCATATTCCCTCAGTTCTACAGTCATGTGAGGGCCAAGGGCTTCCACTTGTACTGGGTATAACCAAACCTTTTAAATTATTATTCAATACTTATTTATTAACAATATTCACTTATAACAAATACCAACAATTTCTTAACTATTAACCCTATAAATTCCTACAACCCCTTTGACCTAACCACTAAATCTATTGATAACTATTACAACTATTTTCCTAAACTTTTAGAAGGATACAGTCTCTGGGGCAGGTCCTCAGTCATCAGGAACACAGTCTCTGGGGTAGACCCTTTAATGCACTTAGCAGTCTTTTTTCTGGAATGACTCAGATGTAGATTCATCAGGGTAAATTGGCTATGGCGGTCTCACCTTAAATAAGGCTTGAAGCTTTCTTCTTTCTGGGAGACCCCAGATGTCTGTAGTCCAACTTACTTCCTTCCTATCAGCAACTCTGCCACTCTGCCTCAGTCCTTAAAGCTGGCCACAGTTTCATTTAGGCCACTGTTTGGACAGATCAAACCCCTGTCGGGAAAAGCTGAGCCATAGGGTTTAGTCCTTGGCCTTTTGCTGTCTTACTGAGGCTTTCTCTGCTCACTAGCTTCTTTCTGCCTCAGGGAGATCCTGCTATCAGTTCACCAGCATTTTCTCCATCAGGACTCACTAGCATTGGAGCTTTTTAGTATTGGGGGAACTCTAGGATGGGGCTCCCCGGGGCTTATCCACTTGTCCTTAAATAGGATCTCTCCTTGTTCCACCTGTTTCAGCTTAATTTGGGCTCTGCCCATTTAGCAGCTGAAAACAATGCCAGGCCAAATACTTTGTTTCTAGTCCATTAAGTCTTTCCTGTTTTTCCTGGTTTCAACCTTGTTTTTCAGTCCATTAAGTCTTTCCTGTTTTCACCTGGCTTCAACCTTGTTTTTTAGTCCATTAAGGCTTTCCTGTTTCCTGTGTTTAGTCCAGAAACTGATAAGCTAATTGGTCACAGCCAAGTTGATCTTCATGCCCTGAATTAAGAGACTGTATCAGAAACCCCTAGATATTTACTAACTTCCTACAACTGGGGCTTGATATGGCACACCATCTAGGGTAAGGTGTTCCACTAACCTGCAGCAGATTCCATGACTCACTGCTGGGTGAAATTTTTCCTAGGATAGATATGCTAGGTTCCTATCTATTTGGGTCTGTGGGTTGTAGTATAGTTATCCTGAGATGTGTGGTTAATATCCATTTATAAGTGTGTACATACCATGCTTATCTTTCTGGGACTGAGTCAGCTCACTTAGGATGAGGTTTTCTAGATCCATCCATTTGGTTTCGAATTGCATGATTTCCTCATTTCTGATAGCTGTGTTGTATTCCATTGTATAAATGTACCATTTTTTTTTAATCCATTCTTCAGTTGAAGGACATCTGGGTTGCTTCCAGTTTCTGGCTATTACAAATAAAGCTGCTATGAACATTGTTGAGGCAATGTCCTTGTGGTTTTGTTTAGAATCTTTTGGATATATGCTGGATCTTGAGGTAGAACTATTCCCAGTTTTCTAAGATACCTCCAGATTGATTTCCAAAGTGGTTGCACAGATTTGCAGTCCCACCAGCAATGGGGGAATGTTCCTCTTTCTCCACATCCTCACCAGCATGTGCTATCCTTTAAGTTTTTGGTCTTAGCCATTCTGACGGGTGTGAGATGGAATCTCACAGTTGTTTTAAGCTGCATTTCTCTGATGACCAAAGATGCTGAACATTTCTTCAAGTGTCTCTCGGCCTTAAGAGATTCCTCTTCTGTGAATTCTCAGTTTAGCTCTGTACCCCATTTTTTGATGGGGTTATTTGGTTTTTTTGGTGTTTAATTTCTTCAGTTCTTTATATATTTTGTATATTAGCCCTCTGTCAGATGTTGGGTTGGTGAAGATCCTTTCCCAGTCTGTAGGCTGTTGTTTTGTTCTAAGGACAGTGTCCTTTGCCTTACAGAAGCTTTTCAATTTCCTAAGGTCCCATTTATTGATTGTTTGTTTTAGTGTCTTAGCTATTGGTGTTCTTTTCAGGAAGTTGCTACCAGTGCTAATGAGTTCCAGGCTTTTCCCCACTTTCTCTTCTATTAATGTTAGTGTGTCCGGATTTATGTTGAGGTCTTTGATCCACTTAGACTTAAATTTTGTACAGGGTGATATGTATGGATATATTTGCATTCTTCTACATGATGACATCCAGTTAGACCAGCACCATTTATTGAAGATGCTGTCCTTTTTCATTGTATGGTTTGGGTTCTTTGCCGAAAATTAGTGACTCTAGGTGTGTGGGTTTATTTCTGCTTCTTCAGTTCAATTCCATTGGTCAACTGGTCTCTTTCTATACCAGTACCATACTGTTTCTTCCACATTATTCTTTAAGACAGGAGCTTTGGATGAACCTGAATTTTTCTATTTTGACTGACTGGCTGGTCAGCAGGATGTAAGGATCCATCTTTGCCTGCATCTTACATTGATGCTAGAGGTTTGAACTTAGGTCCTTTTCTTTCATTGCAAATACTCCAAGATACTGAGCCATATCTACAAACAATCATATTTGTTGATTTTATTTTTGTTAAAGACAAAGGTAAAAACATATCCATTAACCTAGGTCTCCATGAGATCATTACCATCAGTATAACACCTGTGACTATATCAAAATGCTTCAGGTAACTTTAAAGTAGGAAAGGTTTTTTTTTTCTCAGCTCTCATCTTTGAGGTTCCAGTTTCAGATCAGTTGACATACTGCTTTGGAAAGTAGTAAGTCTCTTTTATGAAAATGGTTGACAGCACATAGCATAGTCAACTGCTCGATCAGGGGCAGGAAGCCCAAGGGAGAGAGGAATGGGCTGGGTTTGGGGCACCACAATCCTCTCCAATGGCAGACCACCAATGAATTAAAGACTTGCTACAGGTTTCACCTCCTGGTAGCATGGATCTCACTCTACCTTTACGTTATGAATGAAGCCATTAGCACATAGACCTGGAGGTATATAAGATTCAAACTATGACACTAACTTCTACCTCTACTTTACATCTTGTCTCACTGGAAGTTTGTCACCTTGGAGAAGGTAGAAATGCTATCATCTATCTGCCGGTATCTTATTAGAGTTATATGGTTTGGACTACTCACAATAGATGCACAGAAATGGAAAGAAATTGCTAAAAAATTATAGAATATATACAATATGGTTCTAGATATGGTTCTCTCTGCAAAGAATAATATATGATATGAAATTTTACATAAGATAAACACAAAATTTTGAAGTAATTTTGACAAGTGTATATACTTACTAACAACTCGATCAAGAGAATATTCCTGTTACCCACCCACTCCTATTTTTCATAATATTCTTGGGATTCCCTCAGATCTTGTAGGTTTTGAAGTGCTCACTTATTTCTTATAGTATACTTAAGATCTTCCCATTTAAAGTTGCTTGTAAACGGAATGTTACTATGTTTTGCACTGCTGTCTTTCACTAGATAATGCTTTGGTGTGTACCGGTGTCTGCTGCACTTTGTTGTCTAGTTGTATTACTTTGTTCTGTGGCAGAACCTTATAGTGTAGCTGTAGAGAGCTGCAAAGTGCCGCGCCCTAAAGATGGCGCTGGTCTCCGCCTTCCACCAGCCCGACGGTGAGCGCTCTCTATGATAATAAGTTCATATTTGGCATAGACCACTGATCTGGCTTGCTTCCGCATACGTAGACCTCTAAGATAGCACCACTTGGCTTTAATTGACTGGCTGTTCATTTAGTATTTAGCCTGTGGGTTGGGTCTGCCCCATTATTCGGAAGACTGTTTTCAAGGGACCTGAATAAACTGCTGGAAAAGAGCTTTTGTGAGTTGCGTCATTCCTTGCTGGACAAGGGGGGACGCGACAAAGTGGTGGCCCGTACGGGGACCCAGAAAAGACTCAGAACTCCTGCAGTCAGGTGCAACGCGTTGGTAAGTTCCTGGGATAAATCAGGACAATAAAGTTTCACGGAAATAGCGAACACAAGGTAAAGTTTCGCGGAAATAGCGAACAAAAGGTAAAGTTTCGTGGAGATAGTGAACAAACAGTAAAGTTTTGCGGAAATAGCGAACAAAAGGTAAAGTTTCGCGGAAATAGCGAACAAAAGGTAAAATTTCGCGGGGAAGCAGCGAACCAAAAGTAAATTTTTAATCATGGGATTGTCTCAGTCACATCCAATTTTCCTGGCTCTTCAGGAGCTACTTTTAGCTAGGAATTTGAAGATTAAGAAGTCTACCTTAGAAAGATTTTTAAATGAATGTGATTCTGTGGCTCCGTGGTTTGCGGTGTCCAGGAATCTTACGGTATCCTGCTGGGACAAATTAGGCAGGGACTTGGATTTTGCTTGGGAGCAAGGTACTCTGAAGCATGGAGTAAGACCGATTTGGAAAATGGTGAGGAGTTGCTTAGGAGATCAGAGATATTGCAAGGCAGTGGAAAAAGGACAAAAGGCATTAGAACAGTTAAAAGAGGAGCGCTTGGTCAAATCTGGGAAAGATACTTTGGGAGAGGATAGCTCAGAGTCTAAAGAGGAACTTAAAAGGTTAACAAAGAAAATGGAGAAGTCATCTTTGAGGAAGAGTTCTGACTGCACCCGGATAGAGCCCTCAGGTCCGGGGCCGCCTGTGCTGGCCCCGCCTTCATATAATGAGACTTCCCCTCTGAGTGATCCTAGTGGGTGGTCATTCTGTCCAAATGTCTGGAGGGAAGTGAGACATGAGCTGTACTATCCTGTCTTTCAGGATGGAGGGGAAAGATCTGAGCAAGTAGACAGTGAAAAGGAAAGTAACAAAGGCGAAAGATTTGAGCAGGCAGACAGTGAAAAGGGAGGCAAAAAGAAAGTTCCTCTCTATCCCGATCTTAGAGATTTTAGAGATTTTAGAGATTTAGAGGACTCAGAGAGCACGGATTCTGAAGGAGAGCTACACGCTCTAATAGAAAAGTTGGAGAGGACTGTTATTAGAAAAAAGGAAAAGAAAAAAGTAAAAGAGAAGGGCATATCGGCAGTAGTCGGTGTGGGAGGAGCTGTTGCCATGGCGCCTGACACGTCAGCGGCAGTCAGGATGGGTGGAGTCGTTGCTGCAGCGCCTTCAGCCACACTGGCGGCAGCTGGTGTAAACAAAGCCGTTGCCATGGCGCCTTCGACTCCTCCTCCATATCCAGAAGCCACTCAGACAGAGCAGCCAGTTCAGTCCCTGAAAGTAGGGAGATCTTTCTGCCCAGGGATGTGGACACAAGTAAGAACAGAATAGAACATTATCCCACTGCACTTGCTGCTTTAGCCTTGAATGGTATCCAACAATGCTTGCAGTCTTTTGGAGTTGCTCCTGCCAGTATAATAGTGCCTTATTCCAGTTATCAAATTAAGATTTTGTGTGGCACTGTAGATGACTGGGCAATATTGCAATGTAGCTTTGAAGGAGTGATTGATAACCATTATCCTAAACATCCATTGCTATCATTTTTTAAGGAGCACCCAGTGATATTCCCTAAGGTTACTTCAGCAGTACCACTTCAAGGGTCACCAAATGTGTTTACTGATGGCTCAAAGACAGGCTGTGGAGCCTATTTGATAGAAAGACAAGAGCCCGTGTTATGTCAATTTCAACTGGGCTCCCCCCAAATAGTAGAGTTGAAAATAGTAATTGAGGTGTTTAAAAAATGTCAATTTGCATTCAATTTGATTTCAGATTCAGTTTATGTGGTCAACGCAGTGAAAGTATTAGAATTAGCAGGTCCTATTAAGAATAGTAGTACTGTATGTGCCTTATTACAAGAGTTACAAGTTTTAATCTGGCAGAGAAAAAGGTGTTTTTATATTCAACATATCAGAGCACATACAGGATTACCTGGACCATTAAGTGAAGGTAATGATAAAGTTGATCAATGGACCAGGATGACATGTATTTTTTGGAGCTCATTCCTGGATCAAGCCAGACAGTTTCACCAATTATTTCATGTAAATGCAAAAACTCTACAGCAGAAATTCCATTTGTCTAGAGCAGATGCTAGACAAGTAGTTTTGGACTGTCCTCAGTGTGTGATTCATCATCATCCTCCCAGTGTGGGAGTGAACCCTAGAGGGCTGTTGCCACTCAAAATCTGGCAAATGGATGTTACCCACATTTCAGAGTTTGGAACCTTAAAATATATTCATATATCTGTGGATACCTGCTCAGGTATCATACATGCTACACCTATGAGTGGAGAAAAGGCTCGCAATGTCATAGGACATTGCTTAGAAGCCTGGGCTGCATGGGGAAAACCACAGCAGCTGAAAACGGACAATGGACCAGCCTACACGGCACAGTCCTTTGTCTCCTTCTGTAATCAGATGGAGGTACAGCTTAATCATGGATTACCATACAATCCTCAAGGACAAGGAATTGTGGAGCGTGCTCATCGCACCTTGAAAGAATGCTTGCAAAAACAAAAAGGGGGAATAGGCCAAGGCCATACCCCCGAGGAAAGAATGTCTTTAGCCTTATTTACTTTAAATTTTTTCAATTTGGATGCTCAAGGCCGCTCATCAGCGGATAGACATCAGGATTCCCATGGTTCACCTAAAAGCATGGTGAAGTGGAAGGATATTCTGACAGGCACTTGGCGGGGGCCTGACCCCGTGATAACATGGGCGAGAGGGTCTGTTTGTGTTTTTCCTCAGAATCAACAAGATCCAGTGTGGGTGCCTGAACGCCTTGTGAGGAAGATTCGTCATGAAGACCTTCCTAAGGATCCTGGTGATAGTAGCAGTGAGCATGTCAGGAGCGCAGAGCAGTTTGGGTTCAACAAGATTATTTTTCCTTTAGCCCCATGATTAGTAATATAGTGAATAAGTCTTGTACAGGAATGCTTGATATATCTACTAGGGATCCTCAGCAGATTGCCAGCAATCCTTTTGATTTGTGGCTTTTGTGTGGAGTAAATGGAAGTTGCATGGACTTGGGACCTGTCATTATGCTTGGGGGAGGAATTTATCAAAGAGGTAATTTTTCCCTAGGGTCTGCTACCAGATTGGATTTCTCTAGCAGTAGTGGCTCTGGTACTTGGAATTCTTTGTTTCATTCTTACCGCAACAAGAACTTTTCAGCTTCGCCAGTATGTCTCTGGCCTCCTTTTCTGTGGATTGTAAGTAATGGGAGTGCATCCTTAGGTGAAGAAAAGTTAGTATGCACTCCAGGAAAATGTTTTTATGCCCTATGCTGGAATGCCACAGCCTTTCCTGTGGCTGTGGTGACTAGAATGCCTCGATATGTACCAGTTCCTGTAGAGGCTCCTAATACCATGATGCTATTCAGATTTAAAAGAGATTTTGGCATCACTGCAGCTATTGTTACTGCTATCACTGTTGCTGATGTGGGAGCTACTGCCTCAGCTATTGCCTTGTCTAGTTCTATACAGACTGCCAATGCCCTGAATAACATCTCAGCCACTGTGGCACAGGCATTGGATACTCAGACCTCTATGAATTCTCATCTCAAAGGAGGTCTTATGATAGTTAATCAACGTATAGATTTAATACAAGAACAGATTGATTCTCTTTGGCAACTAGCACAGTTGGGGTGTGAGGGGAAATTGCAAGGTTTGTGTGTTACTTCCGTACAATATCAAAATTATACAAAAGCTGCTAATTTGTCTAGACAATTGTCAAAGTTCCTCTTACAGGATTG
Source organism: Lophiomys imhausi (assembly GCA_907164525.1). Lineage (NCBI taxonomy): Eukaryota > Metazoa > Chordata > Mammalia > Rodentia > Muridae > Lophiomys > Lophiomys imhausi. The sequence continues at coordinate 158,373 of CAJQZJ010000875.1, read as the reverse complement.
GTCAGCTGAATTTGAAAATTTGATGAGAGAGCTGAGAGCGACAATCATCCACATCAACTCCACTCGGGTGGATTTGAGCCTGGCTACTGGTTTGACTTCCTGGATACAGACGGCTATGGATCATCTTAAGGAGTGGGCGGGCGTAGGCTCTTTGGCGATACTAATGATACTAGCCTCTCTGGTTTGCCTATGGTGCATCTATAAAATGAGAGCTACACAAAATCGTAATGTAGCCATGATTATACAAGCCCTTGTCACCATTGAGGCGGGCCAGTCCCCTCAGGCATGGCTTGCTGCCGTGAAGTAAATCTTCACTAAGCATAGTCCGTGCCCACTGAGGTATTCGTTCCACGGATATCAGGGTCTGGCAAGTCAGTGATGGAGTTGACGGGTAAGTCTCGGCCACCTAAGACAGGGCAGTCCCGAGTGGGGAGGCTGACCCAGAGACGGGTAAGAGTTTGAGCACCGCCCTCCTACAGGCTCAGGCCCACCGTGAGATCCCCAGATAGAGGGATTACGAAGCCTTTCCAGGGACTTTTACCAATTTTAGAAAAAATAAAAAAGGAGGAACTGTAGAGAGCTGCGAAGTGCCGCGCCCTAAAGATGGCGCTGGTCTCCGCCTTCCACCAGCCTGACGGTGAGCGCTCTCTATGATAATAAGTTCATATTTGGCATAGACCACTGATCTGGCTTGCTTCCGCATATGTAGACCTCTAAGATAGCACCACTTGGCTTTACTTGACTGGCTGTTCATTTAGTATTTAGCCTGTGGGTTGGGTCTGCCCCATTATTCGGAAGACTGTTTTCAAGGGACCTGAATAAACTGCTGGAGAAGAGCTTTTGTGAGTTGCGTCATTCCTTGCTGGACAAGGGGGGACGCGACATGTAGCCAAAGATAGATTTGAACTCACAATTCTTCTGCTTCAGCCTCCTCGGTGCTGAGATTATAAGCATGTTACCTTTTCTGGTTAGTATTCCCTTTAAAAATATACCATTTCCCCCTGAAATTTAACATTTTAGTGGAATTTGTCATTATCACTATTATTAATTTGTAAACCTGTGTTCCTTTTCCTTGGGCAAAGTTCAAAGGGTGGAATGTCTGGATAAGGTGCCAAATATTTCCTCTGTACAGGACATGGTGTGTTTCCCAGGATTTGCTTCTCCCCTCAGGGTGTTCTGGAGCATTGCACGCCAGGCTGCACTGGAGGAAGTGAAGCTTAGCACGGTCAGGTAGGTGCAGTCAAGACTCCACAGGCATGAGTGTGGGAGAAGCAGCTCTCTTTATTTGGGGGAGAACAAGGGTTTTATAAACCTTGGGGAGTGGGTAGGGGTTTTTGGGGTGAGTGTACATCCTTGTTTGGGGCTGAGGACTGGGAATGCTTCGTTTGTATGAAGAGGAATTCCAAGTTGCTGGATATGTCCTTATAAGGAGAGAGGAAGTTTGTCCTGAAACCTGGTCACCAGACTCTGTGGCCACCTTAAAGGTGGTAAAGGTGGGGGTTGTAAGGCTACATGCACAAGGAATTGCAGGCCCAGAACATGGGGAAAACAGTCCTACTCCCACCTGCCTCAAGATGAGAGTTTCAGAGTTTGGACATATATCAACATCACTCTTGCCATAGGCTGGTTCCCCTAGCTGCACAGCTTATTGGTTCCACATGATTGAACCACTTTTCCCTCTATTTTTATACAAGTTTTTAACCCTATGATTGGTGTGAGTTTTTTATTCTCATCCAACTAGTATGATCAGTTTTCTTTCTTCTAGACCTTCTGGTGAGTGTGAAATTATACTTGATTATTGTTTCAGTTTTATCTTCCATATGTCTAGTGATGATGAACAGATTTTCAAGTGCTTATCAGACAATCATATTTTATTCATATGCCATCTTCTGACAAGTGTCCATTCACATGTTTTGTGCAGAACTGAAACCATGAAACCTTGGTTTTATGGCTGGACATGGCAATGTTTGGGATTTGATTTGCCTAGTCAGTAGAGTTCTTTTTGTCCTTACATGATGGTGATAAGTTCTAACAAGAGTAACCTGGAACCAAGATAAATTTAAAGTTTGTAATTAAAGTAAGAATTTATCAAATTTACTCCTGCAGGGATTGGACATGTGGTTCAAGTCTGTAATCCCACATGCAGGAGACTGAGGAAAGACGCCTGCAAATTCAAGGGTCACTTACAGAGTTACTGGTGGAGTAATCTCAGGCAACTGGCAAGATTTTGTCTTAAATCAAAGGTAAAAAGAAAGTTGGGGTGTATCTTGTGGTATAGTACTAGACTGCTATGCATGAGGTCCTAGGTTCAATCTCCAGTCTACAAAAAATTATAAACAAACAAATGTTTACCACTGATAATAATAATGTGGGAGGGAAATAAATAAAGTGGTATCTGGGAAGGTTAGACATAAATGATTTTATAATATCTTATTTGAATACTAAAACCAATGCAAAATATAGTCAGTTATCTCTCTGAGATCTGCACTCTTAGATAAAACCAACAATAGATTATAAATACTCAGAAATGACGTAGATACACTAAGTATGTAGACTTTTCACTATTCTCTAAAAAACACAGTGTAATAACTCTCTAGGTAGGATTACATCATGCTGAGTATAACAGGTCACTTGGAGGCAATGTGGAGTGTGTGAGAGGGTGTGCACAGATCACAGACAAATATTTCACTATATGAGTGATTAGAAAATTTGCAGACTTTGGTATCTGCAGGGAATCCTTCACTCAATATCTCCCAGGCACTGAGGAGTGGCTGTATAACGTCTCCCTTGTCACTCTATTCTTTTATAAACTCTTTGATACTTTATAGATGAGGACCAGGTGAAATAAAAGCAATACCATGATCCATAGAAAGCATGAAATAAGACAGAACTAAGACCATGAGATTGGAGGAATGTCCTGGGTGAATCTCTTGCATTTCTCTCAATTATCATCATCTTGGCAGCCAGTAACCT
>CAJQZJ010000875.1:116941-155390 GCA_907164525.1 Lophiomys imhausi | reverse complement strand
ATTTTACCATTTACATTGATGTGTACTATGAACAGCATCTAGTGAAAAATCACAAACTTCTGTAACATTTCTCTTCATAAGTTATTTTTTCAAAGATCTCAGGTTCTAGTTGAAATTACCTGCATAGTAAATTATTTCTTAAAGAGTGAGTTTTGATATTGATCCATACCAGTTGGTTATGTTATGAAAAACAAGGAGTAGATTCCAGTAGCGGGGAATAGAGAAGCCTCATGTAGGATTCTTCCCTCATAAGGAAGCATCACAACAGTGAGAAGATAGAAACATTTAAGGTGAATGGTCGAGGGGAAATGCTGAAGCTTAGCATGGCTTGCAGACTTGAGCTGAAAACAGAGAAGGGAAAACAAAGAAGTCTTGGCTCTGGTTCCTCATCAAAAGGGACTACCTATTACCAGGAAAACGTCAATGCGAGATCCCAGTTGATCCCATCATCATGGCTTCTTGAAAACCTAGCTAAAGAGAGGTCAATAGTCCTCAAAAATTTGGAGCTCACTCTGTGGTTGGTGGTTGCCAGGAGTCCACACAGCCACTTTCCTTTGGAGAAAGAATCCCCATGTTTTTTTTTTTTTCTACTCTCAGGGATCAGGTATCTGCCATACCTCACTCAACTTGAGAAGGGGGTCGTTGTCAGAATTCATATTCCCCAGGAGCCAGAAGCTTCTGAATATCACTGTTCCTGGCATTCTGATATTCCAGCATAATAGGCTACAGGATCATGATTAGCTCTCTACCTTTCCCTCCAAATGCAGCAGAACAACTGTGACCAAAGCACTCAAGATTAAACTTACATGACACACCCTTTCATGGCATTCCCTGTGCTGCTACTGAGACTTATGGTGATAAAAATCCTTTCAACTGTAGGGATGATTCAAGAAATTCATGAGGAGATACCCATCAAGAATTATGTTTCCAGCAATGTTGTCATTCTAATTTGTAGAGTAGCCATAGAGAATGCATTCCATATCCCAGGTGATGTGCACCATACCTGCCTGGCTACTAGAGCACCAACCTCTGCGCAAGCCTTGGGCAGATGGATTCTTTTTCCAATTGTAAATAATCCTACAATAAAACCCACCATGAATAACTGAAGATGCTATACGAGGATAGCATGCTATGTTGGTCTGAATGAAAATGGCCCCAAAGGTTTGGAGATATGGCTTTGTTGGAGGAAGTGTGTCACTGAGGGCAGGCTTTGGGGTTTCAGAAGCTCATGCCAGACCCAGTGGCTCACTGTCCCTTCCTGTTGCCTGTGGATCAATGTGTAGAACTCTCAGCTATTGCTCCAGCACCAGGTCTGCCTGATACTTCCGTGTTTCCCACTGTGATGATAATGGACTAAACCTCTGAACTGTAAGTCAGTCTGATTAAATATTTTCCTTTATAAGAGTTGCTGTGGGGATTCAAGATGGCGGCGGCCGGAGCGGACGTATTTTAATTTCGGGGTAAACAGTCACAAGGCGGCAAGTGTTGCAGGACTGTACAAAGGGCACGACCCCTTCTAAATCTCACCCAGCTACACAGGGACCACGGAAGATGCCTGGGCAGGAAGCCCCTTCCAACTCTCGGACACGCTAGGAAGCCTCTGGACCCGGGAATTGGGATAACCCATCACCCCAAAAGGAGAAATACCCGGTAAGTTCCAACCTAATACCCAGCCGGCAGATTCAGAAACCACGCAGAGATAATCCCCACCCTGCTAGGCACTCCCAGGTCTCACACAGAGGATCCAATTATCTGGGAAAGGTTGCGACCCTTGGGAGTGAAGTAGCTCCACTGCAACTCGCCTTCAGATCCCAGTCTGTGATGTCACAGGCCAGCTTCCAAGCCTCAGGAGCGTCAAGGCTATTGGAGCTGAACTGCAGATTTACCCCTTACAGGAACCAACCCTGGGCAAACTGTGAGATATTTGAAACTGTCCTATATCGAACTTTTGTACTAGTAAGGGCCCTGCTGGAGGGGAATCAGAGCTTACTTGTGCACAGCTCCGCCACCTGAATTAATTAGGTCCCCACCTGGGAGGCGGGACTGAATGACTCTCCTTATAGGGGTGGAGTAAGGCAACTCCTACACCACAGTGCCCCCTTTGGACCCAAGTCCAGAAGACAGCAAAAAAAAAAAAAAAAATTCCTCATGGCCAGAGGCCAGAGACAAAAAAAAAAAAACAAAAAAAAACCATAGTGAAATGTCTCCAACAAAAGAAAGCAATGCTATTCTGTCCAGCCCGAACCACCTCACCACAACTGAAACACATGAAAACGATGACAATTCTACATTATGGAAAGAGATAAAGTCCCTTCAAGAAGAACTTAAAACTATGAAGGAATTCAAAGAAGCCACAATTCTACAAGTCAAAACAACGAATAACACCATTAAAGAGCTCCAAGCCAAGGTGACCCAGCTTGAACAGGAAAAGGATAAAGCAACGAAAGATCTCCAGACAAAAACAAGCAAACTGGAGAAGGAACTGTACAAAACGAACACTACCATTCAAGACATGAAAATAGAAATGGAAACAATAAAGAAAACACAGAGTTAAAAGAGGAAATGGAGAATCAAGAGAAGAGAACAGGAACTATAGATGTGAGTATGAAAAATAGGATGCAAGAGATGGAAGACAGGATCTCACGCATGGAAGATTCGATGGAAGAAATCAGTACAACATCCAAAGAAAATGAGAAGGCTAAAAAATCTCTCACGCACAACATCCAAGAAATCAAGGACTCAATGAAAAGACGGAACCTAAGAATTATAGGCACAGAGGAAAGAGAAGACTCCCGACTCCATGGTCCAGGAAATATCTTCAACAAAATCATAGAAGAAAACTTCCCAAATCTAAAGAAAGAGATGCCAGTAAAAATCCAAGAGGCTTACAGAACACCAAACAGATTAGATCAGAAAAAAAAACCTCCTCTCGCCACATAATAATAGAAACTCCAAATGTAGAGAACAAAGAAAGAATATTAAAAGCTGTAAGAGAAAAAGGCCAAGTCACATACAATGGCAGACCCATCAGAATCACACCTGACTTCTCCTCAGAAACTTTAAAAGCTAGAAGGGCCTAGACGGATGTCCTACAAGCCCTGAGAGAACAGAGGTGCCCAGCCAGACTACTATACCCAACAAAACTCTCTATCAACATAGAAGGAGAAAACAAGATATTCCATGACAAAATCAAATTCAAACAATATCTCCTCACAAACCCAGCCCTACAGAAGATCCTAAAAGGAAAATTCAAACACAGAGAAGATAACTACACCCAAGAAAACAGAGGAAATAGAAATCTCCACAGCAACTAAACAAAAGAGAAACACAAGACAGCCAGCTATTCCAAAATAATGGGAAATAACAACCCCTAGTCACTAATATCCATCAACATCAATGGACTCAACTCGCCAATAAAAAGACACAGCCTTACAGACTGGATCCGTAAACAAGACCCATCTTTTTGCTGTATACAAGAAACACATCTCACTATTGAAGATAAACACTACCTCAGAGTAAAGGGCTGGGAAAAGGTCTTCCAAGCAAATGGACCCAGGAAACAAGCTGGAGTAGCCACCCTAATATCAAACAAAATAGACTTCCAATTGAAGTTAATAAAAAAAGACAGAGAAGGGCATTAAATACTCATTAAAGGAAATATACACCAAGAGGTCATCTCAATATTGAACATCTATGCCCCAAATACAAAGGCAACTACATTTATAAAAGAAACGCTTCTAAAACTTAAATCGCACATCGATCCAAACACTTTAACAGTAGGAGACATCAACACCCCACTCACAACTATGGACAGATCATCAAGACAGAAGCCAAACAGAGAAATAATGAGTCTAACAGAGATCATGAACCAAATGGCCTAACAGATATCTACAGAACGTTTCAGCCAAACACAAAAGAATACACCTTCTTCTCAGCACCTCGTGGAACCTTCTCCAAAATCGACCATATAGTTGGACACAAAGATAGCCTCAACAGATAAAAGAAAATTGAAATAACCCCTTGTATCTTATCAGACCACCATGGAATAAGGCTGGACTTCAATAGCAAAAGAATCAACAGAAAGTCTACACTCACATGGAAATTGAACAACTCTTTACTAGAGGACCACTGGGTCAGGGAAGAAATAAAGAAGGAAATCAAAGACTTCTTAAAATCCAACGAAAATGAAGACACAACATACCCAAACCTATGGGACACAATGAAAGCTGTGCTACGAGGAAAGTTCATAGCATTAAGTGCCTTCAAAAAGAAAATTGTGACAGCTCATATTAGTGAATTAAAAGCTAAACTGGGTGAATTGGAAAAAAAAGCAAACACTCCCAAAAGGAGAGAAGGCAGGAGATCATCAAACTTAGGGCTGAAATCAACAACTTAGAAACAAAAAGAACTATACAAAGAATCAATGAAACCAAGAGTTGGTTCTTCGAGAAAATCAACAAAATAGACAGACCCTTAGCCAAATTAACTAAAAGACAGAGGGAGAAAACACAAATCAACAAAATCAGAAATGAAAAGACTGAAATAACAACAGACACTGAGGAAATCCAGAGAATATTTGGATCCTATTTTAAAAATCTATACTCCACCAAATTTGAAAACTTAAGTGAAATGGACAATTTTCTTGATAGATTCCACCTACTGAAGCTAAATCAAGATCAGATAAACAGATTAAACAGCCCTATAACCCCTAAGGAAATAGAAACAGTCATTAAAAGTCTCCCAACAAAAAAAAGCCCAGGGCCAGATGGCTTTAGCATGGAATTCTACCAGACCTTCAAAGAGGATCTAACACCAATACTTTTCAAACTCTTTCACCAAATAGAATCTGAAAGAACATTGCCAAACTCATTCTACGAGGCCACAATCACCCTGATTCCTAAACTACACAAAGACCCAACAAAGAAAGAGAACTTCAGACCAATCTCCCTCATGAACATAGATGCAAAAATACTTAATAAAATACTAGCAAACCGAATTCAAGAACACATCAAAAGTATCATACACCATGATCAAGTAGGCTTCATCCCAGGAATGCAGGGATGGTTCAACATATGAAAGTCTATCAACGTCATTCATCATATAAACAAGATGAAAGAAAAAAAAAACACATGATAATCTCGCTAGAGGCAGAAAAAGCATTTGACAAAATTCAACACCCCTTCATGCTAAAAGTTCTGGAGAGAATGGGCTTACAAGGGCCGTACCTAGAAATAATAAAGGCAATATACAGAAGGCCAGTGGCCAACATCAAAATAAATGGTGAGAAACTTGAAGCATTTCCTCTAAACTCAGGGACAAGAGAAGGATGTCCACTTTCACCATATCTCTTCAATATAGTACTTGAAGTTCTTGCTAGAGCAATAAGACAACTAAAGGACATCAAGGGGATAAACATCGGAAACGAAGAAGTCAAATTATCCCTATTTTCAGATGATATGATAGTATACATAAGCGACCCCAAAAATTCCACCAGAGAACTCTTACAGCTAATAAACACCTTCAGCAGAGTGGCTGGATACAAAATTAATTCAAAAAAATCAGAAGCCCTTCTTTATACAACAAACAAATGGGCTGAGAAAGAAATAAGGGAAACAACCCCCTTCACAATAGCCACAAACAACATAAAATACCTGGGGGTAATTCTAACCAAGCAAGTAAAGAACTTCAAGCCCTTGAAGAAAGAAATGGAAGAGGCCTTTAGAAGATGGAAAGGTCTCCCATGCTCTTGGATAGGTAGGATCAACATATTAAAAATGGCCATCCTACCAAAAGCAATATATAGATTCAATGCAATTCATATCAAAATACCAACACAATTTTTTATAGACTTGGAAAGAGCTAGTCTCAATTTCATATGGAACAACAAAAAGCCCAGAATAGCTAAATCAATCCTGTACAATAAAAAAACATCTGGAGGTATCACCATCCCAGATTTCAAGCTGTACTACAGAGCAATAGTTGTAAAGACAGCATGGTATTGGTATAGAAACAGACCAGTAGATCAATGGGATCAAATTGAAGATCCAGAAATAGACCCACACACTTATGGCCACCTAATTTTTGACAAAGAAGTGAAAATGGCACAATGAAAGAAGGACAGCATCTTCAACAAATGGTGCTGGTCCAACTGGATGTCCTTTTGTAAAAGAATGAAGCTAGACCCATACTTATCACCTTGTACAAAACTTAAGTCCAAGTGGATCAAAGACCTTAACATAAGGCCGGTCACACTAAGTCTACTAGAAGATAATGTGGGAGAAACCCTCGAACTAATTGGCACAGGCGACAACTTCCTGAACAGAACACCAACAGCTCAGGACTTGAGATCAACAATCAATAAATGGGACCTCATGAAACTGAAAAGCTTCTGTAAGGCAAAGGACACTGTCATTCGAACAAACGGCAGCCTACAAACTGGGAGAAAATCTTCACCAACCCCCACATCTGACAGAGGGCTAATATCCAAAACTCAAGATATTAAATGCCAAGAAACCAAATGAGATTGTTCAGTTAAAATTATAAAGTGAATCATGATTTGAATGAGAAATGGAAATCACCAAAAATAATTCAACAGAATTTTAGAAATAAAGTGCTCAATAAATAAAATTTAAAACAGTTGTGTTGGAGGAAGGTCTAATACATTGGTTCTGAGAGGCTGATTTCAATGCTGAGAACTGGTTACCACCACTTCTGAGGTATTCTCTGATTGCTTAATAAAATTGCTGATGGTCAATTAGCTGAGAGGAAAGATTATAGGAATGTGGGACTTCTTGAGATGGAAATAGGAACCCTGGGTTTTACCCAGAGGAGTCTCTCTGCCAGGAAACACACAAGCAGACAGACATATCTGAGAGCTCTGGAAGGCCACATGGTTGTTTGGGATTAGGTGGTCTGGGTTAACTTAGATTAGCTAGTTGAGAGTCTGGCCAGCTAAGGGCTAAGTGTTGAAACATTAAAAGGTCTTAGTGTAATTAATTATTGAGAGAAAGGCTGCAGTGGGTTTCAGATTTGAAGGCCTACAGTCTTCGAGCCACAGGCCTCACAGCAGGCCCTGGCAGCTACTTTGCCAGGCCACTGCCAGCTGTTCCACTGGCTTAAAATATACCAGTTTAAAGTTATTAATAAATATCCAAAAGCTCCCCCACCAAGCTGCCCCACCAGGCTATAGGTTTCTAAGGTAAGTCAGGCCTATCAATCTCCCACCAGGCCACCAGCTGCTCCGCCGGCCTAATATAACAACTTATAGTTATTAATTAATATATTAGTTAACAGAGTTTAAGTTGTAAGTGGTGACCAAACACCCTTTATCCAGGGCTTTATCCTCCGGACGGGTCAGGCTGCCAGTTAAGGTGAGCCAGGCTGCCCACCTCCCGCCAGTCCACTAGCTGCTCTGCCAGGCTACATTACAGTTTATACTTATTAACAAATGTAATTGATAACTAAGTTGCAGTTTCACAGTTGACTCAAGAATCTCAGCAAGATAATCTAATCTAAATTCAGTCATGCAGAGGAAAGACTACTTGAACTTGAAGATAGATCTTTTGAAGTATCGTTGTCAAACCAAAATTTTAAAAGGGAGAAGAATTAAAAGGAATGAAGAAATCCTCTGAGACTTACAAGCTATTACCCAGTCATACAGTTCTGCATTGGCACACACAACTAAAACTAGCACAGATTTAATTTCTCCATATAGAAGAAACATAAAGTGGGTCTTGGAGGGTGAGAACACTTGTTATTGATGGGGGAACTATTTAATCTATTTTCCCAGACTTGTAACCAGATGTATCAAACAAATCACAATCTCTTGGAATTGTGTTAAGAACCCTGTGCTATGTACTTTTTGACCTGTGTCCCAGGGTACTAAATTGGAAAGCCTTGGTAGATTCTGGAAGAACTTTTACATTGTTTGGTTTCATGGACTTAGGTCTCTAATAGGCCAGAGCATGGCAAACATGGCACTGGCAGGTCTTGTCCTGCCCACTTCCCTCTTTCTTGTTAAACCATTAGTTTCCCTTACTTAGGACTTCCACATTCCCAAAGCTAGACACCAAGGTCTATTCCCTTATTTTGCTACTTCTTATGTCTGACTCATTGTTGAGGCTGATCATCGAGATTCAACTATCAAAACATCAAGATACAACAATTAAAAATCTTCATTTGTCTCCCTTAACATATCCGATCAGAACTTACCAACCTATCCTAGCTCATTCCAACACAGACTCCCTTTCTAACTCTTAAAATTACACCTCTAAAGCTATTTGCTGCTGTTTCTACCCAATTCATATTAGGCAACCTTGTATCTTTGTCTTGGAAACTGGATATCTTTTGTTTGGGTATGATATGTGCCTAATGGATGGTCTAATGGAGAGCACCCTACAGCGTTCAGGTCCATTTAATAATTAGACTCTATGTAGATCAGTCAAGTATCAGTGAGCAATACAACTGTACTGGCAGGGGAGAATAGAAACAAGGAAAATCCATTCATTTATTCAGCAACCATTTGAGAACCTCATATGTGTTTAGCAAAGCAGAGAAAGATTACATCCATTTAGACCTGTCTGGCATTTCATGAGGGACTTAGAAAACAAAGAACTAAAAAATATGCAAATAAGCTATTTACAGATGAGATTATTTCTACACAGAAAAGAAGATTAAGAATATGATGGAGACTCATAGTGTATGTGGATCGTTGCATGTACTGGGCTGGTTTAAACAGGTTCTCCAGAGAAAGCCTCTTAGAGGAATTGACCTTTATTGAGAGTTAAAATAGGAGGAGCCAGCCTTCTAGAGATCCTAGGGGAAAGGGTTAATAGTCCAAGTTGGAGTGAACAGCTGCTATAAAAAAGACCAACATCAATACCTTCAACCAGCAGAAGGACAGCACTAAGCCCAGCATACAGGAAATAGACGACAAAGGTGTGATTGTAAAGGTGGGACATTAAGACCAAGAAAAAGCCTTTGGGTCATATTGGGTAATTTGCATTTTTTCCTGAGTATTATTAATCAGTACATAAGGAAGTGCAAATCAGAAGTATATACTTGGTGAAAGGACAGGCAGATACCACTGAGAATATACCACTATTTCAGGGGCTGGAAAAAATAAAAGAGCCCTTTACATGGAAAACAGGAAGGCAGAATGGATCCTAGATTGATTCCTGGAGTTTTGGTTTGGTTCACTGTATCAATTTATTTTAACCATTTCTATGAGAAAATGCCTTTTAAAAAGCAGCTTAAGGAAGGAAGGTTTTATTTTAGTTTCCAGTTTGAAGGTACAGCTTGCCCACCCTTAGGGAGAGGAGTGGTAGCAGATGCTCGCTTTGAGCGCCCGAGGTCAACCCTGGTTTCCTTGTTTGCAGCCCAGGACTCTAGCTCATGGAGCAGTTTTGCCCTCTTATCAGTTAGCATGGATCTTACCATCTCTGTTAGTCCAATAGAGAATGCCTCTCACAAAAATGTCCAGTGGTTTGTTTGTCTTCTAAGTGGTTCTAGATCCTGTCAAGTTGACAATCAGTGTTAACCAACATAATTACTATGAAGCTATCAGAAAAATAATAAGAGAAAGAGTAAGTTTGTGGGCTCAGCATATTGAATCTTTCTAGAGCATGCTGTATTTGATGTGTTTATAGAGTCATGTCAGAGATGCATGTATTATAGTATTTGTTTATAATAGAAGCCTAAAATACCAGTGATTTAAGCAAACTGTGAGCTTTTATCCTCCTTATATGAATAAGGCTGAGTTAGAATCCAAGACTCTTGTGTCCATGTCTTAACATACTGAAGCTACTCAATGATGTCAGGAAGAGGTTTTGAAATGATAGTCATTGAAATGAATGTTTATGGTTACAGTTCCCATACACCCTTTAAGAGTCCTTCAAGGATGTGCAGGGAATCACTACACTTATTGACGAGAAGGAAGTGGGAATGAGTCCAGTCTATACTAGACTTTCTATAGGAAAGATTAAACTGGTAGCTTAAGTGGTGTAATACTTCAGAACTTGAACAATGCCCATGGGACAGGTTATCAGATATGAGGGTTATCCATAGTTGTGTGTGTTAGATATCAGGTGCTCCCCTAGCCTTCTGCCCTCTGGGACTCAGTGCCAGAAGTCACATTATCAAGCACACCTGCCAAATGCTACAATCCCCCTGTTCATGAGTTGCATAATTTCCCTTTGCAACAGGAGTTCCCTTTAAAACCTCCCCCACACACATGATGGTCCTCTCTCTGTCTTCCAGTCTCTCTGTCTCTATCTCTCTCATATCCCCACTCCTAGACAGCCTTTTGCTTCTCAGCCACTAGAGATTCCTCTGTAGTGAATTCTTGGTTTAGCTCTGTATCCCATTTTGATTGGATTATTCGGTTTGTTGGTGTTTAATTTCTTGAGTTATTTGTATATTCTCTTGTATGTGGGGCTAGTGGGGATCTTTTCCTAATCTATGGGCTGATATTTTGTTCTATTGACAGTGTCCTTGGCCTTACAGAAGATTTTCGTTTTTATGAGGTCCTATTTATTAATTGTTGATCTTAGTGCCTGAGCTATTATTGGTGTTCTGTTCAGGAAGTTGTCTCCTGTACCAATGAGTTCAAGGCTTTCCTCTCCTCCACTTTCTTTTTTGTTTTTTGGGTTTTTTTTGAAATTTTAAAATTAATTTGTTTATTTTATATTCCAATTGCCATCCCTCTCCCTTCTTCCAGTTCCACTCTCCCACCCACTTCCTCCATACTCTTCCCCCCTCCTCAACCCTGTACCAACCCATTCTGGAATAACAAATTGTTCAGGACTAATTGCCTCCCCTTCTACTGAGGCAAGATAAGCCAATTCTGCTAGGAAAATAGGATCTAGAGGGAGTCAATTTTGTGCAAGTCAGAGATAATTCCTGTTACAATTGTTAGGGGATCCACTTGAATACCAAGCAGCCCATCATCTTCATATGTGTAATGTGCTTAAGACTGCATGCATGTTCTTTGGGTTTTGGTTCGGTCTCTATGAGCCCCCTTGTGTCCTAATTAATTGACTATGGGGGTCTTCTTGTGATGTCTTTGATCTCTCCAGCTCCCTCAAACCTTCCCCTGACTCTTCCTCAAGGTGCCCTGATTTTTGCCTAATGTTTGGCTGTGGGTCTCTGCATCTGTTTCCACTTTCTGTTGGATAAAGTTTCTCAGATGGCAGTAATGTTGGGTTCCTGTCTGGATCCCTCTCTTTATCCACTTCCGATGTCCATTTTATTTCCCCTACTTAGAGGGATTCAAGGATCATTCCTTGTGCCCTCCTTGTTACTCAGTTTCTTTGGGTCTGTGGATTGTAGCATGGTTGTTCTGTACTCAATGGCTAATATCTGCTTATGAGTAAATACCACAGGTGTCTTTTTGGGTCTGTGTTAACCTACTCAGGATGATCATTTCTGATTCCATCCATTTGCCTGCAAATTTTATGATATTCTTGTTTCTGATTGTGGAGTAGTACTTCATTGTGTAGATGTACCACAATTTCTTTATCCATTCCTTGGTTGAGGAACATCTGGGTTGTTTACAGTTTCTGGCTATTACAATAAAGCTTCTATGATCATCACTGAGGAAATGTCCTTGTGGTTTGATGACACATATTTGGGGTATATGCCCAGGAGTGGTATAGCTGAGTCTTGAGGTAAACTATTCCCAATTTTCTTAGAAAGTCCAGGATTGATTTCCAAAGTGATTATACAAGTTTCCACTCCCATCAGCAATGGAGGAGTGTTGCCCTTTCTCCACAACCTTGCCAGCCTGTGCAGTCACTTGAGCTTTTTATCTTAGCCATTCTGACAGGTGTGAGATGGAATCTCAGAGCCATTTTGATTTGCATTCACTTATGACAAGGATGTTGAACATTTCTTTAAGCGTTTCTTAGCCATTAGAGATTCCTTTGTAGTGAATTCTCGGCTTAGCTGTATATCCATTTCTAAATTGGATTATTTAGTTTGTTAGTATTTAATTTCTTGAGTCCTTTATACATTTTAGATATTAGCCCTCTGTCTGATGTGGAGTTAGTGAAGATCCTTTCCCAATCTGTAGGTTGCAATTTTGTTCTACTGAAAGTATCCTTTGCCTTACAGAAGCTTTTCAGTGTCATGAGGTCCCATTTGTTGATTGTTGATCTCAGGTCCTGAGCTGTTAGTGTTCTGTTCAGGAAGTTGTCACCTGTGCCAATGACTTCGAGGCTTTCCCACACTTTCTTTTCTATTAGATTTATTGTAAAATGTTTTATATTAAGGTCTTTGTTTCACTTGGACTTGACTTCTGTGCAGGGTAATAAATATGTGTCTGTTTGCATTCTTCTCCATGTAGACATGCAGTAAGAACCAGCACCACTTGTTGAAGATGTTTTCTTTTTTTCCATTACAAGGTTTTGGCATCCTTGTCAAAAATTGAGTTTCTGTAGGTGTTTGGGTTTATCTCTGGGTCTTTGATTAGATTCCATTGATCTACCTGTCTGTTTTTAATGCCATTATCATGTGGTTTTTGTTACTATTGCTTTGTAGTAAAACTTGAAGTCAGGGTTGATGATACCTGAAGAGATTCTTTTATTGTACAGGACTGTCTTCAACATCCTTGGTTTTTTATTTTTCCATATGAAATTGAGAATTGTTCTTTCAAGGTCTTTAAAGAATTGTGTCAGTATTTTTATGGGAATTACATTGAATCTGTAGATTTCTTTTGGTAAGATGGTAATTTTTGCTATGTTAACCATATTGATCCACTAGCATGGGAGATCTTTCCATCTCCTGTGTCCATGTCTTCTATTTATTTCTTCAGAGACTTGAAGTTTTTGTCATACAAGTCTTTCACTTGCTTGGTTAGAGTTATACCTAGATACTTCATGTTGTTTGTGGCTATCGTGAAGGGTGTTATTTCTCTAATTTCTTTCTCAGCCATTTATTGTTTGTGTAAAGAAGGGCTCCTGATTTTTTAAAAATTAATTTTGTATCCAAACACCTTGCTGAAGGTGTTTATAAGCTATTGGAGTTTGGGGATCCTTATGTATACTATCATATCATCTGTGAATAGGGATACTTTGACTTACTTCTTCCTTTCCAATTTGTATCCTGTTGCTTATTAAAACAAAAATTTTCAAATAGGAATTGGATGGGAGACTTTTTTAAACTTTTATCTTCATCGATTTAAATGTGTATATTCATTTTTATCTTTATTTTTTAATTAAAGCATTTTAATACAATATATTCTGATCACATTTTCCCCTCCCCCAAATTCTCCCAGATTCTCTCCACCTTCCAATCCACCTCACTTCATAAACTATCTTTCTCTTTCTCTTTAAAAAATGAATTCAAATAATGACTAACAAGGAAAAAATAAAACAAGAAGCACACACCACAAAACTGGAAAGCAAAATATACAAGAAAAAGACCAATAGGCCAAAAATACCAAAACAAAGCAATAAGAGGCAAAAAGTCTACAAAAATGCCATTGACTTTATTTTGCATTAGCCAATGATTCCTGGATATGGGACCTGTCCTAAAGTGCTGTTAATATACTCAGTGAGACTCAGTTGGAAAATGCTAATTTTTCATTTGCAAGAGGGTGTAAGTGCAGTTGCCTTCTTGGTTAGAGATGGGAACTCATGTCCATTCCCCCTCTCAGTTCTGGGATCCCATCTGGCCTGAAGCTATGCAGGACCTGTGTGTGCTGCCATAGTTTCTGTCAGTTCATATTTGCATCAGTTCTGTTGTGTGTGTCTGGAAGACTGTGGGTCTTATGGAAATCTTTGACGTGTTGGCCTGGGGTAAATCAGAAGAGATAAAATCATTGCTTCCTCATTCTGACATTCATCTACTAAATGTAAAGTGTGGTATAAAAATTAGTTAAATTACACTGGGTGCCATCTGTAGAAATAATTCGTTAAATTGTTTAACATTATTTATATTATTAATAATTGGTTTGGCAGTTGTTAATCTTTAAGCAGCCATTATAAATGAATACACAGACACCATGTGGATTTTATCAAGCCTAGGCCTGAGTTGAGGAATCTTGGCCCATCTAAGCTAGCTCTTAATTCTGCTACCCAAATATGACACCATATACACATACATCCCCTTGGACTGCCATTCTCCATGATATGCTGATGTTGCAGGCCATGTGGAATGAGGTTCTTTTTTATAAACCATGGTGTATGCCTCCTTCTTCCTGCTCCTAGCTGGAATGCCTTCTTCTTCCTGCTGCTGGCTGGAATGCTTTGATTCTCTGTCTAAAGTGCAGGCTTCCTGTTCTAATCTCAGGTCCTGTTGGTCCGAAAATATATAATTTCTCACAAGTAATGTATAGTTCTGCACTTACCAAAATACCTTGGATGTGCAGGATGCACAAATCAATTGAGGAATATTTTCTTTTCTTTGAACAGCAGAAAGACATTTGTAAGTCTCCATTTACGCCATATAAAAACATGGCATGTAATAGTATTACATATATATGCTATATATAATCTATTTTAAATTGAAAATACAGCATAAGACTTTATGGAGTTTAAGTATTCTCCTTTACAGTTGACATAAATTTATTGATTAAAACAGGTTTATTCTGTGTTGTTCTGGCTTTTTGTAGATTAGGTTGGCTTCAAACTCAAAAGGAACCAACCTGTCTCTGTGTTAGTCTCCCATGTTCAAAAGGATCAAAGATATGCATTTATATTTTTTTCTTTCCTTTTCTCCTTTCTTTGGAGATTTAATTTCTATGTGGATATAGCTATCCTTATTGAGACAGAGTTTGTAGCTTGGGCTGTTTTGATTTGCTCTGTTGAGCTCGGTAGATTAGATTGGTCTTGAACACACAAGGAACCTGTTTTTTCCTTGTCTCACAAATTTTGAGATCGAGGTATGAATTTAAATAATTGAATTACCCTTTTTAAACAATAACACCAATTAAACCATTTTGTATTAGTTTGAGTTCCAGTTCTCCCATGGAAACCCCATTCTTAAGGAGATTGGTGTAAAACAGCATGATGTGCTATTTTATGTTAGCTTTTCTTAACTGTTGGCTGTGGGAGGCATGCTGTTTGCATGTTCTTCCCTAGCCTAACTCTGGGTTCTTACATTGGTTAACAGAATCTCTCCCTCTCTCTCTCTCTCTCTCTCTCTCTCTCTCTCTCTCTTTTCCAAAGACAGGATTTCTCTATCTATCCTTGTCCTGGACAGCTAGCCTTGAACTCACAGAGATTAGCCTGCCTCTGCCTCCAAAGATCTGGGATTAAAGGTGTGCACCACCACACCCAGCAATTAACATATGTCTTTTAGGGGCAAAATACCTATTGAAACCAGTTCTCCAGTGGGAGCCCCACAACTAATGAGACTGGCTTGTGACCCTTTTCTTTTTATATAAATTTAAGATTATGTGTATTTATCCATTAGATCAGTAAGGGCATTATTAAACTTAACCTCAAGGGAAAAATGTGTCATTTTTGAATTCTAGACTGTCTTTAGTAAGCAGCCTTGTCTTATCAGCAGGGTTCCCACCCTGCCTTCATTGTTTAAACCAGGCTGGTCTAGAATCCAGATATCTTCCTGTTTCTTCCTCTAGTGTGATGGGATTAAGGGATTAAAGGCATGTGCCAGGACCACCCTGCTCAAATATTTCACTTAAATCCCAGCTATTAGTAACTCTGTAACCTTGAGAGCAACTTTGAACTGTAGTGACAATTCCAAATTGGCCCAAAATCTTAAAAAAAATCTCTTATGTGCCAGCAATGCCAAACCAGAAAAATATCCTTTCTACCTCCTGATATAGAAAAATCAAAGACATCTAAACAAAAGTCAAGCAAAGAAACAGCAACATTCCAAAAGCCTTGGGATGTCTAACCATGCCATCCCATGCTGCAATTAAAGTTTTGTTCATTATTCCTTGAAATCTAGTTGTGACTGAATTTCACTGGTGAGCCAATACCAGAAACTCCTGACAGGCACCTAGTACCCAGGGAGCTCTTAGCTCCAGCTGTCATTTGTTTTACCTATCAGGAAGGGCCTACTTCCTTCTTCCATTATCATTGTTGGCAATTTAGCATTCCAACTGTAAATTCTTTCCTTTAAGACTATCCTAGTCTGAACTTTCTCAAAAAAGATACACAGAACCACAATTGTCAGGGTAAAAATCATTTGCATGCTAAGAGGAACAAACTCAATTGGAATCCAAAAGTATTGAGGCATTATGAATTTCTCCATTTTTAGTCTAGGCTATTAATTCCGTTCTCAAGCTCTGTTTAGAAGGCTGATTGTTTTTTAGTACATAAGGAGAGCTAAACCTTAGCTCTCCGCCTTTGCTGCAAGGCAACAGCTTTTGTTAAGATAGCCGCACCTTTGAAATGCATTTGGGTTCGGTTCCCTGTTCTTTGGCTAGGAAACCAGCTTTCACCCAGGCCTTTTCACACTGTAAGCATGGATTCTAATTGCCCCACATTGGGTGACATATGTAGAAAAAAATGAAATTATTAATCAGTATTTATATTATCTTTAATTGGTCAGCGGCAGTCATTCCTTAACCTGTCATTATAAATGAGCACACAGAGGCCGCATGGATTTTAACAAGCCTTGGCCTGAATTGTGGAATCCTAGCCCATCTAAGCTAGCTCTTAGTTCTGTTACCCAAATATGACCCCATATATACATATATCCCCTTGTACTGCCATTCTCCATGGTATGCCAATGTTCCTGGCCATGTGGAATGAGGTTTTTTTTCCTAACCCATGGTGTGTGCCTCCTTCTTCCTGCTCCTGGCTGGAATGAATTAATCCTCTTTCTAAAGCGCAGGCTTCCTGTTCTAATCTCAGGAAGTCCCACCTTTCTCTGTCTTTGCCCAATCTCAGGCCTCAGCATTTATTTACCCAATCAGAGTCAATGTAAGTAACAGACAGCAAACAGGACCAATTAACATTTAGAATGCTTAACACTACCCCAACAGGGAGGACAACATATTTGATTTTGAAATGACTAAGATAAAAGTAATTAAGAGTCCTCTGTTTTTCTACACAAAGCTGACTACAAGATTAACACCCACAGCAAAGGAAGGCCAGTTCAGAGTACTCAAATTTGACTTTAATTGAGAAAGATAAACAACCACCTTTGTTTTTATGCTTAAGGAAGTGGTTTCACATATAATAATGTAGGAAGATTTTGTTTCCTTCCTCTTCTTATCTTCTAAGAAGAAATGGCTGACCTGAGGCTTTGTTTAGAAAGGTAGAGAAGTCAGTAGAATATGTTATAGCTGAGACTGTGAGGAGCTCCTCTGAACAAAAGAGTTTAAAGTTTAAAATCCTTGGAATTCATTTATGATACACCTGTCACACAATGCCAAATGGGAAAAGCTCAGAGGCCTTTCAGAGTCTTAATTATTAATGTTACTTGTACTTCTATGGACAGCCAAATTATTGTAATTCAATCACAATTTAAAGAGAAAAAAAAAGCCTCATCATTTCTTCCTAATCCTTGACAATGTCCTTGTCATGCTGCTGGTCTTGTCAGAGTTCCTGCTCTTGACATCTAATAAACCTGATTCTAAATTGGTTTGTAGTCGAATTTTGAAAAGGATCAATAGAATAATTTACACTGATTCTCACTCTGAGGCCAAAAATGTGCGTGTACATGCAAAGAAATAGATTACCAGGTTTGATTTATAACCTCTTGGCTCTCTCAAAAAAGCAGTACACCTGGAATGCTGTACAACACTTGAAGAATTAAATTAGAGGAACCAGTGCCTGGACATTGATGCTCTCTTCTGCACCCAATCTACAGCAACAAGAAAATGGGAGGCTGGTTTCTCCCACTGCTAACGAACATTATTCTTGTATTTTGTAGACTCAAACAAATGTTTAAGCATCATAATTTTCAATAAAATAATTACAGCAGAACTGAATGCAATGCTATCCCTGTGGTCATAACTTTAAGTGAAGGAGTATACCAAGGGGGTTGGATATCTTGTTTAATATAAGCTGAAGAATTTTAGGGAAACTGATTAGAAAAATGTCATGGATATGGAACCCAGTATGAATTTGCTTGCTACTTATATATCACTGAGTTCACTTCAAAAGGCATTAATAGAATATACTCTTTACTATGTACTATTTTGTTCTAGATTAAAAGTATGCACAAGACAGTGTATTTTAACAATAACAAGTAATTTCTAATTAGTGTAGCATTAAAGGAAACCAGAAGTGGTCAAAATCCAGAGAACAAGTGACCGTGGGGTGTAAGTCCCAAATGATGCATCTACAATGCAACCCCTACAACTTAGACTCAGGGAACATGGACAAAAAGAGGTTAGAAAGATTGTTAAGAGCCAGAAATGGAGGCTGTCTTCTGTAAGATATCTTCTATATATTACAGGAAATCCGCACCCAGGAGACATCACCAATATAGTTTCCAAATGCACCCAAACAAGACCTGAAAAATAATACTGCCAATAATACTGCCATTGCCCCCAATGGATGGGGAAACTCTCACAAGGTCCCATCCCTGGAAGGAACTACAGAATATTGATAGTTGCCCAGAGAGGAAAAAACAGTCTTCTCCAGAGACAAGACCTCTGATAGGTTATTAAATCTCAAGAAGTCAGCTCTAAGCACAAACACACATAACAACATTAAATGAGATAGAATGATTGTATCTATACATACATACATACATATATATGCAACAACAATAATAAGTAATAAGATGTCATGAATTTGAGCAATTAGGGAGACACAGGAGGAACTGGAGGAAGGAGAGGATGGGAGGCATATAGTGTATAGTGCTTATATATGTATAATTCTCAAAAAATATATATACATACATTGAAAAGAAAAAGTATAAGTCACGACAAAGGATCTGCTGCAATAAAAATCCCAATGTGCTTTAAGGACTATACCAGGAAGGTAGCAATGAACCCCAAAGGAGTTGGGTATGGATAAGGTAGAGGTGATAGGTTTCTAAGGTGAGATATATATCTGTGCAGTAAGCAGAGTTGGTAGGGTGATATTTTAGGGTAAGAATATATCCATAAGAAAAGGAGATGCAAATCAAAGAAAATGTCATCATCAGAAGAATGAAGATGAGACAGGGTAAAGTTGTAGTCAGCATGTGAAAGCTGTTACAGATAAAGGCCTAAGTGTGGGTTTAATGTCAGTCCAACATAATATGAATGCCAGTGTTTTATTCAGGAGTACAAGAGAAACATGGTTAAGTGATGGGATAAATTATTTCCAGCATCTAAGTTACTGATAGAGTTTATACCACTCATGGACCCAGTGTGACTGTATTCCCCTGATACCCCTGAAAAACAAACGGGATGACGAACTTCAGGTTTCCTTATAAAGCTAATGGTTGGAAGATATGAAGCTACACTTGTAAAATGGGAAAGTATCTCAAAGAGAAATCTAAAAAGTATTAAATTGAATGTTTATCAAGTATGTAAGTAAAAATTGGATATTACTACATACTATAGAACTCAGCAATTTATCTCCATTCTATATACCTTAGAAAGGTTCTTGAATGTGTGTTGTTGCAAAATGGCAAGAGAATAACATAGGAGAAACTGTGGGGTTTACCATGAATGCAAAGAAGAGAACTCCTGTCATCTTAGTAATGGAATGATCTAAACTGATTCTGAAATTCAGCATACATAATTTAATTTGTTGTACCATATTGTTAGAAACTAAGCACTATTTTCTTTCCCTTAAGCACTTTTGATTTTGAGGGAAGACACTGGCTGCTTGGGATGTATGCATCAATAAATATTGTGAAAGGGTCTGACATTAGATTTGAAAACGGAAAGAATTTTGAAACGAGGAAAAAGTAGTAGCCACTACTTCTCAGTGAAAGTGCAGAAAAGCACATAGGCTACAGAAAGCATGCATTTTTTTTTAAACTGGTGTCTTCAGGACATCTTCAAATAAATAGTTCATTTTAGTGCTGTGGGTGGTTGAGATTCGGCATGGTGTTTTCCTTATTTCCTGAATTCTGCCTATCATTCTTCCCTGCCTTCATTTCCCTTGGCTTCAATACATGTGTTAAGAACCTAATCTCCAATATTAAGCCCCTACCTGCATGAAATACCCTTGGTGCTTTCTTTTCTTTTTTTAATGTTTATTTATTATTTCAAGTTATGTCTCTATCATATTGCCATTTCTTAATCCCTCCCAGTCCCACCCTCCCTCCTTCTCCCGCTTCTCCTACCTATCCTACTCCTCCTATGTGGGGTGCCCTACATATCAGCCCCCTTCAGTTCAGCAGTCATATGTGGGCTAAGAGCTTCCCATTGCACTGGGGGTCTACATGGCAGCTCCACCAGGGCAAAGTGTCTCATTGACAGGTAACAAAGTCTATGTTCCTGTTCCTTTCAGTCTGTTGGTTTTAGGATAGTTATCCTGTACTATATGGCTAAAATCCAGTTATAAGTCAATAGATGCCATGTGCATCTTTCTGTGTCTGGATGAGCTCACTCAGGATGAACTTTTCTAGTTCCATCCATTTGACAGCAAATTACTCATGGTGTTTTCTACATTCTGGAAAGAATCATGACTCACAGATTTTTTGATAATTTCAAGGTGTTTTAAATTTTAGTGTATTTTGGGTGTGTGAGATTTTTGAGATGAAGCAGATTTAAGAGTTCATCTAGTGTCCACTAATTTTGTAATCAAGACACTGAAAATGTTCTCTCTGGGTCCCTGAAATGAAACAAATTGTATGATCCAACTGGATAATCAGAGGAGAGTTAGTAAGGTTCTATTTACATAGATGAGGGAAGGTTATTACCATTTATAGGTCTAAAAGGATAAGAATTAAAAGCACAAGGAAGACAACCATGTTCAGGGGCTTACTGTTGAATAAACTCATCCTTCCTAGTTCTTTCTGAACTCTGGCTGGCTGGTTCAACTCAGCTGTTCTAAGCTAAACTCCTGTTCAAACTGACTGATTCAATCTGACTTTTCTCTGCTCCTCACTGTGGGTAGGTTGGTGTCCCCTTCTTATTTTCTGGCTTCATCTGCCTCTGCATGAACAAACAAATAAATGAACGCAACTTCCCTGCACTGCAGTCAGTCAAATGAACTGCACTGTACTCAAATTAACTCCACTCAACTGAATTTACAGAACTGATCTGAACTGTCACTGCACTACCCCTCGACTGACTCCCCACTGACTGCCAACTGACTGGCCTCAACTTAACTCTCCCTGCCCTGATCTTAAGTAGCTTCTCATAAGAGTTGGGCATATTCCATCTCTAACTCATTCTGTCAGTCTTTCTCTGATTCATCATGTCGTTTGTCCCTCAATTAAGTGTCATTGTTTGGGATTAAAAGTGTGTACTAAGGGCATGTCTGTATTCTAGTCAAGAGGGATTAAAGGTATGTCTGCATTCCAGCCAGATCACACAAACTAGAGGGTCTTTGGATGTGATCATAGCAGCCATGTTGCTGGATTAAGATTCTCTACATAGCTGAGTGAAGGATCACCAACTAGGAACAGTGCCCTTCTGGAGAAGTCTGCGGACACCGGTACGAAGTCCAGTCCACGCGGACACCGGTACGAAGTCCAGTCCACGCGGACACCAGTACAAAGTCCAGTCCAAAGGGCAGGCCCTTGCTTTATCATTGTGCTTTGACCTCCCATCAGCACCTTTCAAGTGAATCGGAGAAATAGAAAGCAAAGGAGGTTGTTATACAGCCCTTCCAGTCCCCTATAGGAATAATGGAACTACAAGAAACTCCTAGCTTTCTTGTGAGTTTTAGGTATTTGGATCAAGGTTCCCACACTTGCAAAATGCTCTTTTACCCAATAAGCCACCTTGACGCCTCCAACATCATTAGTTTTCAATGAGGAAAGAAGAAAATAATATTTTAGTCTTAACCTAGATTAATAGAGATAACATTTTTTCTTTCTAAAAATCAATACATACTGAGTTTCCTTTGGTAATTGTCTTCATCAATGTATAAAACCAACACCAACTAATAACATGTAATGTGCCTGTCACTGTGTTCAGTGAAGGGCAGAGATGCAAGGGTGGCATTCATTGTCTTTGTTGTCCTAGAGTTCACAGCCAGCCTTAAATATTCAAGTCAATTTTTTTTCCCTGCAGTCCAGCATGATTTTTACTGTAGTGTTAGTCATTGTGATCCTGGGCAAAGCTAATATTTGCTAGAGCAAAACATAATTTGGAAAGTAAATCTTCCCAAATCTGAAAGTGAAAGAGAAAAGATGATTCTGCTTTCTTTTTCTAGGGGTAACTAGATATTCTCCATGTCATTAAGAAAGGTTCACACTTTGTGTGTGCACATGTGAGTGTGTGAGGACATATGCATATTCCATCAGTGGGAGTCTCTATGTACACAGCACTGCTCAAGAGGAGCCAGTAAATGAGCTTAATCAAAAGCATTTTTTTCTCACCTTGGCTTCTCTCTTGCTGTGGGGGAAATTCAATCTGCCTCCAGATGCAGTGAAAAGAAAATGCTTGTTTCTAAAGTTCTCCACTAAGCCAAGCAGAAAGGTGATTAATTCACTCGAAGATGATGACCTCTGGAGTGAACAGCTCTTGGTGACTTCCCATAAATATCCTATGGCTATCCCACAAAAGTATCGATTTTTAGATGCACTTTGGGGAGAGCATTGTATACTAGCTCCCAATGTCCACTTAGAATCAAAGTATCAACAGAGAAATTATACTTTACTAGTGCTCCTTGAATATATTGCATTTTTGCTATTATGTTAAGTATTGAATATAATGTCTCATTTAGTACTCTAGTAACAATTAATTTTGCCCCAAGTAACATATGAGGAAGCTGAAGTTTAGGGATGGAAAACAACACAAGGCTACACTGGCATATGTAGCTTAAACCAGCCACAGAACTGGGATGAGAACAGAGATTTGATCAGTCTCTCCAGTTTCTGATTTTGATGGACTACTCTATATGACATGTTCTGTTTCTGTTTTATATTGTTTTTGGTTTTTTTTTTCCCTGATTTTATGTAATCACAAATACTAAGCCATGAGATATGTCTGAGAACAACTTCAGCACATTTTCAGACAAACACCAGCTCTAAAAACCACTGATTATCTCAAGTTACTATGCAATAATATAATTACAATTTAACGAACCTTATTAAGATTCTAAATCTAGCTTTCTAGCATAATCTTGAATAAAATCAATTTCTAGCATAATCTTGAATAAAATCAATGAGTGAGAGTGACTCATATTCCAATTGGTTTGCCTTCTAGATGATTTCAAGAAAAAACATATGGAAGATGGAAAAGAATTTAAGGATTTGGAGTCTTGGATTTGAATTATTTCACCTTCCAATTGCCCTAACCAGTGCACTTTATTTTAAAATCTATTTTTCAAAGCCTTTGAGGTCATTTTCATTTCCAAGCTTAAATTCTCTGACTTGGGATCACTATTAGCTAATTTAGAACTTTCCAGAGGGGTCACTGTGTTTCCAGGTACCGTCTCTGATGCTATTAAAAAAGAAAAAACCAATTTAAAACCTGTTAAGATTATTTGATGGCATTTTTTAAGGTACAATGAAAAATAATTTATCCAGGAACATTGCAATGGGTTTGTAACTCAGATTTGAATATTAAAATGGGCATGTGGGCAATTACATCCAATAGAAAGAAATACATCCAATAGAGTAGAAAGTGTTGGGTCAGAAATGACCAAGAGGAAATATCAGATAGGAGGGGTTTAGGGCTAAACCAATGGAACAAGATTCCTTCTGAAGACAGGCAAGGCGATCAGATATCACTGGGGAATGATGGAGGATGAGTATTGAATCTTCTGTTGAAGGCAGTTATGTCTGGGGAGAGTACAAGTTCCTGTCCAACCGCATTAGCCACGTTCTCGCAAAAGCAGAGTTTGTAAGGAAGTGCACAGATGAGAATAGAAGGTTCAGGAGCCTGACAGAGATTTGGATAAGCAAAGGATCTTTGTTAGTGTGTAAGGTATGAATTCAGGACTTTGAAAGGCAAACTACAATGGAGAGCTTGAAATTATAAATGCTATGTTATATTGAACTTTATCTGTAGGGCTATTTCTTTAAAGGTTTCAGGTTAGAGGGTAGGTGAAAAGCTATCAGTTAATTCCAACTGTCCGTGTCCCACACTGTGGGGGGTGAATGGGAGATTCAGAACCAGGAACTCTCAGGACATGTGTGTCTTCCAGGGGTTGGTAGCATGCGGACAGAAGGACATCATTAGGTGTTCATGGAATCTCCCTTTTAATTAAGTGGTACGTACATGAAGGCGAGAGGATGTGTGTGGGAGACAAAATAATTCGATGCCAGAATCCAGAATAGGAAACATTAAAATCCGCCACTCTAGGGAAGATAAAAATACATTAATGCACAAATGTTGATTCTATTCTTGATACTATCATTTTAATAAGAGCAGAAGAGTGATTTTCATTTCTGTAATCTTAGCTCAGGGTGGTATTTCTGCTTGGCTTTAAAAAACTTCCCTTAAGTCATGACTTAATGCGACGATTGTATTCTGAAATAAAAATGAGCTACTGGATGAAGTCTGAACGGGACACACTGTGCTCACCAGTGTAAATTCTGTGAACTAAAGCCAGGAGCATATGGCTTAAAATTCAATAAGGCAAGTGATGCAGCAGAATGTCCCTCTATCCATGAGCTACCCCAAATCAGAGGACAGATTTCCTTTCCTTCCTTGAGAAGAACATATTTCTGATTTCTCTTACGATGGTTCAAAAAGCAGGGCTTATTTTTAGTGACTTTAGTTTCTAGCCCATGCTGTTGATTTCTACCTGCTTTGCTAAGGAAGCACACCCACGTAGTTCTGAGGCAATGGGGACACGTACTTCTTTATTGTCGCTTCCCCCAAAATACTTGCTGGTGTTGGAACAAGTCTTTCTACCATAAATATAATAAAAATGTTCTTATTTTCAATGAATCATTTTAACATCTATTTTCATATGATTAAACAAAGAGAATTATCAGGCTGCTTCAATGGTTAAGAACACTGACTGCTCTTCTAGAGGACCAGGTTTTGATTCCCAGCACCCATGTAGTGGCTTACAACAATCAGTGACTGAGTTTCAGGGGATCTGATGGTCTCTTCTGGAATCTCTGGCCACTCACATGATGCACATACATACATACAGGCAAAACACATATACACATAAAATAAAAATAAGTGAATATTCAAAAATAACTTTAAAAAGAAAGGAAAATATTTATTTGCTATAATTAAGAGGATACCTCATGATGACTATGTAGTAATGTTGCAGGCAAGCAGTTATTGCTTATGGGTGTTTGTTTTAAGGACTTAACCAATTATTTTTATATTTATTTGTGAACAAAGATTAAAACAACAACAACATAGATCAGACAGAGTGGAATAGATGAAGCATGAACCTGCATTGATATTTGGATAATTGTTTTTTTTTTACCTTTTTATTTTTATTTTTTTGCATTTTTTAAAATTTTATTTCTTCCAGTTACATCTCAATCACAATCCCTTCCCTACTCGCCCCTCCTGTCCCATCCTTTCACCCTCTTCCCCCTTAACCCCCCCATCCTCTACCCTTTTTTTTTTTAGTTTAAGGTAGATCTTCCCCCCCCAACAACTCCCCCTTTCAGTCCAACAAATGGTTCTTACAACAATAAATACAGTACAAAACCACTGAAATAAATAGGCCACAATTCTGAGAGTTATATGGCTTAGCATACATTCTCAATGTCCAGTCCATATGTATTTGGCCCCTGACTTTAACATTCTACTATCTAACTATCTCCATTAGTTTAAAGTTCTATATCTAACTCAGCTTTCATACTAACTTGCATCACAATTTTAAAAACATCTTCTTAGATTCAGAACACCCTCTTGATTCCTAAACAACTCAAAATTTAACTATGAGACTCTAGCTATCTATTCTTCAACCACCTCAGAGACCTGAGAGGGATAAATATATCTGATTATATAGGAAGTGCAGGGCCCGCAGCTTCCAAAACTAAGAAATGACATACCAGTGGCTGCCTCGACCATTCCCATTTTCTCTCCATACATTACAGCATCAATCTTCAGCTGTTTGGCCCCGTTTCTCTGACAGACATTGATTGTAGAGCAGGAATTATGAAGGACTTGCCTACCCTGTCTTGGCAGAGCTAGACTGTCGACTTACCTGCTTCCAAGTTTTGTCCTTTTTGAACAGCATTCTGTCTACAGTTGAAGCAAGGGTTTTGTTTTTGTTTTTGTTTTTGTTTTGTTTTTTTTCCAAGAGATAGACTTGCCACTAATTCAACCATCTCACACTGGAGATTCTTCGATGCTATTCTTCTACTTGGGGTGGAATAGGGGAGGCTGTCAGGAGTTGACATGTCTTGATATCAAAAAAATCTTAAGTTAAGAAAACAACTTTGAATGCCATACTCTGCAGATCTCTTGGGGTTTTTGAAGATGCCCTGTCTATCTCTTATGTTTAGATTAGCAAATGTTGCTGTCTCTTAATAACTTGATTTCTGAGTAGCTTAGAAAATAACTGTGATAGACTGTCATAGTAACTAAGAAAATGACACACTTGCATGACTGTTAGTTTGTATTTCTTAATTATCCTAAACAGTTTATGATGGTTGGTAGCAAAAGGCCAAAACTTCACATTTCCTTTTTAAGCATTACTAGGTACAATACCTTTAAGAAGTGTTACCCTTAATTTTGTATCAATATACAAAGATCAATACCAATGTGGCCAAATATACTCTTAATTTTGTATTAATATACTAAGATCAATACCGATGTAGTCCAATACAATCTTAATTTTGCATTAATATACAATGATCAATACCAATTTAGCCTAATATAGTATTAATTTTGTATCAATATACAAAGGTATAAGGGCTTATTCAATAATCTGTCCTTTTTTCTTGATCTTTCCTATACTGTGTCTATGTCCCATTTTTTCTCAAGTCTATTCACTCCTACATAGGAGAGAAAGAAGGATACAGAAAAGAAAAAGAGAGAAGTCCCTAGGTCTAACCTCCAAAACCCATTTAACAAGACCATTTAACAGCTTGTAGTCTCTTCCCCTAAATGACAAAATTTTCTGTTATCCATCGAATAACCAAAGGGGGGGGGGACACCCTCCTCACCTTCTGGGCCTGAGACATCACTCTCATAAATGACTTCCTGCTGATTTGGGACGTAGTAAACCTGTTTGGGGCCCAAATAGGGATGGAAAAATGGTTAAAAATGTTAATAGAATCATTTGATGTTCAGTCCTTTTGTGCTCAGCTATTGAGATGTCCTAAGAAGTTGTAGACAGAAGCTGATCTTCAGGCCTTTACTGAAGTTCTGGCTGGAGCAGTCTGTGGAGCTGAACGATCTTAGTGATTTTGAGTTGTGGTTGTAGACTTTTGAGGAAACAGCTATTGAGGAAGTCTGCAAGGCTGGATCGTCTGGGCCTCTCATCTTCTTTGGTGTCTGATCTGTTTTCTGCTGAGATTTCCCTTGTCCAGTTGTCCCTGGATTCCTTGAATGGATGCTAGAAACAGGCAGATGCCAGAGCTCAAGGTCAGCCTGATACAAAACAAGCTCTACATAGGGAAAAACTTCGATCCAGGGGTGGGGGAGCACATCTTTAATCCCTTCAGTTGGGAACCACAGGTCTTGATCCCAATACTTAGTATGCAGAGACAGGCACATAGGATTTGGAAGGATTTAAGTTTAAATACTACATACAAAAGTCATGCTCAATGTAAACAAATTGTCCTTTGAGATCTCAAAATATGTACACTAAAGGTTTGTTTAGCTCCAAAATAACAAAATAATTTCTTCTTTAATCCAATTTGAAAGATAATACTTTATATATTGTCAAAACACCAAATTTGCTCCAGGAAAAATATTACCTGACCCCACCCCCCCCAAAAAAAAAGGTAATTGCCCCAGAGTTAGGATTAGGGCAGGGCTCTGTTCTTATCTTTCCAGGATATCTGGATAATTGTAATGCTGGTCTCTCTCTCTCTCTCTCTCTCTCTCTCTCTCTCTCTCTCACACACACACACACACACACACACACACACACACATTCTTGGCCTCTGACATTTGTTTTCTGTTGTATACATACCTATACTGTTTTTTTCCTTTCTGTCTTCATTCTTTTTAGTTTTTAACATTGTTTCTTCTTGATATGTCTACATTCCACTTCTTATTTTTTCTTGTTTTAAGTAGCTCTTCTTAATTTTATGTTTTATTTCATTACTTATCTAGTCACAACAGCCTGTTTTCAGTTTATTTCCCCCCTTTCCATATACCCCTCTCACTTTTTAGTCTAAATAGAAAGGAAAAATGTTTCTGTCCACAAGGTGACTGCGTAGAATCCTCTGCTGTAGTGTTTGCAGGCTCATAGCTGTTAGCATTTCCTTCTCTAAGTTATAGCATTTTACTAATCCTACATAATGTGCCTCCCCATGACCAGACCACTTTGTTTTTCTCATTGGAGAAAAGGGGATCAAAACTGTCTTAGTTAGTTTCTATTTCTCCATAGGAACATCACAACCAAAAATCAAGTTGTGGAAGAAAGGGTTTATTCAGCTTATACTTCCACATCGCTGTTCATCACAAGAGAGGTCAAGACATGAACTCAAGCAGGACAGAAATCTAGAGACAGGAGCTGATGCAGAGACCATTCAGGGGTGCTGCCTACTTCCTCTGGCTTGTTCAGCCTTCCTTCTTGTAGAAAACCCAGGAGCACCAGCCTGGGATGGCACCACCCACGATGGGCTGGGCCCTCCTCCGTTGATCACTAATTAAGAAAATGTCCTACAGTTGGGATCTTATGGAGACATTTTCTCAACTGAGGCTCCTTCCTCTCTGATGACTCTAGCTTGTGTCAAGTTGACATAAAACCAGCCAGTACAAAACCCCACATATCTGGCTGGGTATATGAAACACTTTAAGTTTACCAACACATTTATTAAGCTAAAATGGGATTGAATAGGACTATAATAGGATCAGATGTACTACCTGTTTAGAAGCAGATTTTTTTAATTAAACACCCAAATAGCCATGTATATATACCAGAATAGGTAATAGTCATGATTTAAAAGTAATTTAGGATTGAGGATACCACTCAGTATTTGTTTTTGTACTACTAAGTTCATGTGTGAGGTTCTGAGTTCCAACTTAAGCACTTGGAAAGGAAATGAAGAAAGAAAAAGAGAGATGGGGAAAAGGAAAGAAAAAGAAACAAAGAACACCAAGTAAGCCATTACAAAAATGTCCTCAAGTTACAATGTAAAAATCAAAAGTCATGTTTTCTCATATGTCATTGTTTGGTCCTTATGTTATGAACACTGGCGAGCTTTTAATTCCTTGTTATTCTTTTATTTTTGCCTAGGTCTTTTTCTGTCAATTTAGAAATAAAACAGGTGTTAATTGGTCAATGAATAAAATAATATATAATATTACTCCTTTGAAAGGGTATATTAGAAAAAAAGATTTTCAAATATAGACATGAAATTAAAAGTAAAATTATATGGTCCTAAGGGAGTTGTTAAGAGGAATGTCTTCCTCTATAACTTCTGAAGTAGCTTTGGAGCCATTACCCCAAAGGAGGAAATCTATTTCCCTTGGAATGAATTTGATAGTTTTTCTTAAATGACAGTAAAGAAGGCTTGGGGGTTCTTGCCAAAAGGAAAGTGACCTCAATAATTCAAATCCACGAAAATTAAATCAAATTGTAAGAAAAAATGTGGGTGAACTTATAAATAATTTTGGAGCAGGGCATGAAAATGTACACTAAGAAAACATCAAGTAAATTATTGACATATTTGAGTGCAAAGAAAATAAAAATATTTGCAAACAAAAATGACAATAGTTTTGAGTAAAAGTTGAAAAAATATTTGAGAAATCAAACTTATTAAGAATGAGGGAACTATTCATCATTTTGAGTGTGGTAATTAATCTGCCTATTGAGTTAAGTTTTCATTTGCAAACTGTCATTTAGAATTTCTTTTTGTTTTCTTTCCCTTTTCTAAGCATTTTAAATCCTACAGAAAAATTATGTCTAAATGACTACAATGTTAACTGCTAGAGTTAGCTATTCTATCAAGAAAGGAACAGGAGGAATACTGGTCACAAGAATTCCTAATTTTCTCTTTTTTAAGCCAAAACCAAACCAAACCAAACAAACAAATAAACAAAATGTGTGATCTTCAAATAAGATTTTGTATCAGGAAAATGGACTAATGATACTCTCACATCCATCTGTATGTGGACAAAATTTATTTCCTCAAATTTCCTGTATAAACTTTTAGTTTGCAGTTGTCAGCATAAGAGCCTTTGGTGCAGGCTCTTAGGATGTGTGGCCTCTTCTGAACAGCTGAATCCTGTAAATAAAATTCTCCTCACTTCCACTACTTTCTTCTCTACTAACTGATTTCCTAGGACTATGAACAGACTAAGAGTTTGTCTAGTAATAGTAACAGTTTCAAGAGATATATATGCATTAGAATCTAATAGGTTATATAAACCAAATATGAGAAGTAAATTATTATACTTTTACCCCTATAAACCTGTTAATGGTAAATAAACCTGGTTTCCCTTTACAAAACCATAAAAAATAGCCCCAAAGTAAGTGACCTAAGGATTTGAATAGATCACCTACATAAAAAAATCAAATAATAATATGTAAAAATATTCAATTAGCCAATGATTAATGAAATGCAAAATCATACCTCCAGGCACAATCTCTTTTTTATCTAAGACCAAAACCTTGATGGTGCCAAGTAATACATGTTTATATTCCATATGTGACCCCAGGATAATTAGGAGCAAATTGTCAACATCTCCTCAAATTAAATATTTCTGTGCATGTATTTATTTATAAATATGACATTTGAAGGTGATCCTGGCTTTATAAATGAACTTTAGTAGATAGCTTTGAGACTATGCATCTCCAAGAATGTTAAGGAGAGAATACTTACAGACAAAGATGAAAGGGGACAAAACACCCGTGTGCTGGGTGTTGAAGATGAGGGTTCCTGGAGGACTGTCATGGACTCCTCACTAGGCCTGTGTTCTGGTAAAGAAGAGGGTGAGTCAGGACACTTCCATAAAATGGGGTCTTGGATCTACAGAGTTAGTGGATAGAGAAATACCATGCAGCTACAGACAGAGATAAGAGAAACTGAGGATCTTATTGTGGGCTTCAGTGGAAACAAAGCAGTAAAATCCTACTTTAAGAATTGGCATTGGCACACCTCCCATCCTTTATCTTTGGAATCCAAATCTTAACTCTGGATAATCTGGGAAATATCAGTTTGAGAGTTTGTTTCAAGGAAGTCTCTAATACTATCTTTGGAAACCTTGATGTCAGAATAAAAAAAAAAATCCACTTGGAACAGAGTCACAAAAACTCCCATATTAACACCCCCTAGAGATTTATATTGTAGTCTGAACTGTGTGACACTTGATGAAATGAGAAAGGTGAGAATTAGACCTTTAAGGGTACCAGATATAAGAGTTTGCTAATGAATAATGATGCGGAATGATTTTGCTCAGTATGTTTGAAGACTGCAGAGAGAATGAAAACTAATACAAAATGAAGAGCTGAAAATGAACTGTTTTCTAATTATCATCAATATGGATATTGTCATAAATGTTGAATTACTTCATATAGCAACATTTAAAAGATTTTAAAGCATGAATTTAAGATCAATTACACAAATATAAAAGAGTAAAGAAGAAACATACAATATGAAGATTATATAATGTGGGCTTTAGAATGAGCAGTGCAGATGAGAAGTAGATACATGAGAACATGCTCACCACTCTAATCCTCCAGAGAAATGCCAAACAACTTTGAGACTTCAACCCACCAGAGCAACTGACTACCTTCAAAAACAGCAGTGGCAACGTGCTGGCGAGAATGCAGGGGAACAATGAGTCCTTATTGGTTACTGGTAGGGATATAAGCTTGCACAGTTACCACAGAGTCAGTGTGGAAGTTTCTCAAACTAAAACTAATCATGTGACCCTGTTATATCACTCCTAGGAATATACTCAAGGGCATCTAAGTCAGTGTACTAAAGAGGCACCTCCTTACCCATCTTGATTGTGGCCCAATAGTGAAAATATTTCACAATAGTGAAAATAATCAACTAAGCTTAGTAATCTATCAACAGATAAGTGGATAATGAAAATGTGGTATATAGACACAATGGTCTATTGTTCGGCTACAGGAATATCAAATGCTTTCCCTCATATGTTGTGATGGTTTGAATGAGAATGGCCCCAATACTTGGTCACCAAGGAGTGGCACTATTTGAATGGATTTGGAAGTGTGGCTTTGTTGGAGAAAGCATCAGTTGGGTTGGGCTTTGAGGTTTCAAAAAGCTCATTCCAAGCACAAAATCTTCCTTCCTTCTGCCTGTGGATTTAGTTGAAGAACACTCAGATACTTCTCCAGCACCATGTCTGCTTGAGTGCCACCATGTTCCCCGCCATGATGAAAATGGACTAAACCTCTGAAACTGTAAGCCAGCCCAAATTAAATGCTGTCTTTTATAAGAGTTGCTGTGGTCATGCTGTCTCTTCACAGCAATAGAACACTGACAGACATGTAAAATTTAGATTAAAGAAACACATACAGACACAACATGCAGATGTAATATAAAATAGAATGGAAGCTCCTTGGGAAGAAGAGAAGGAGGGGACTTGCAAGAGGGATAGGGATAGGAGAGGATAATGAGGTGTGATCATTGTCAAAGTCCATGATTTAGTAAACAAAATGTCACTGTGATGCCTACCTCTTTGTGCACTACTTATAAAATGAATAAGGAAGACAGTAAGCTTGAAGCAGTTGAAACAATTTTCTGTAATTGGTGAAAAACATGTTTTCTGAATGAAACAGACAGAATAGTGAAATGAAATTCATATCTAAATACTTTGTATTGGAACTCTGAAACAAGACTAGATTTACAGGTGTCCACGAGAGAAAAAAAAAAAAACTAGATAGTGTCTACACTTCTGAACAATAATAGGAGTTTGATATGTAGGACAATCTTTTTAGATCTTGAAAATAAGTTCATACTTAGTTAAGCTCAATTCTAAATAATTAGAGAGTTTAAAATAGAATGGAAGCTCCTTGGGAAGAAGATTAAATTTTGTTCAGATTGAAATAGAGAGATGTCTCAGTGGTGAATAGCACTTGTTGGTCTTACAGGACTTGGGTTTGATTCCCGGCACCCACATAATAGCACACTGCCATCTTTAACTTCAGTTCCAAGGGATCCAATGCCCTCTTCTGATGCCCGTGGGCACCAGACGTGAATGTAGTATGCTTACATACATACAGGCAAAAACATTCATACATGGAAAATAAAATAAGTAATTTAAAAAAGGTTTTGTTTAGGTGAAATATAAATGCAAATTTTTTTACATTAAAGAATAAGAAAAGAAAGACAAAACTTTACAGAGGAAATTAAAGAGCTAAATATCTCCATGAGACTAAAATTTGCACAAAGCCACTTGCATGTGAAGATAGAGCTCAGCAGGAATTCTGTTGTGTTGACAGTGACGATAACTTTATGTGACTATGAAGGATGTCACACTGCTGAGAAGACATGAAGACATGCATGTAAAGAATATTCAGAAAAAACATTTTAGGTAACAGGAGAGTAAATGAGGATTTTTTTTTTTTCTGGCTGGTTGGTCCTCTATCATTCACATTTTTGCCTAAATTTGTGATTAACCCAATGTTTCCATACTCCAGCATATTTCCAATTTTATAGATGTATAATAACTAATCTATCTCAGCATTGAACCATAACCCTAGGAGTTTGGGAAAAAATAAAAGATATGAGGGATTTTGTCTCGTATTGTCAATTTTCTGGGTGTTTTGCAAAAAACATTTTCTACTAATGTTTATTTTTAAAATAGTTGTAGATAAGTTATTAATGATTCTACAGCAAACTGGAATTCTTTACACTAAGTATATTCATTCATTTAAACATCCGTTTTCTTTTCT
The DNA here is from genome assembly GCA_907164525.1 of Lophiomys imhausi. Taxonomy (NCBI): domain Eukaryota; kingdom Metazoa; phylum Chordata; class Mammalia; order Rodentia; family Muridae; genus Lophiomys; species Lophiomys imhausi. The sequence continues at coordinate 121,380 of CAJQZJ010000875.1, read as the reverse complement.
TTTTATGTTTATTTATTGCTTTAATTTACATCTCCATCACAGAATCCACCTCCACCCCTCCTGGGCCCACCCTTCCACCCTCCCACCCTCTCTCCCCTCTCCCACCTGTCCTACTACTCTGGTGTGGGGTGCCCTACATATCAGGCCCCTTCAGTTCAGCAGCCATATGAGGGCTAAGAGCTTCCTCTTGCACTGGGGGCCTACATGGCAGGTCCACTAGGGCAAAGTGACCCACTAACAAGTAAGAAGTCTATGTTCCTGTTCCTTTTGGTGTGTTGGTTGTACGATAATTATCCTGTACTATATGACTAAAATCCACTTATAGATGCCATGTGCATCTTTCTGGGTCTGGGTTAGCTCACTCAGGATGAGCTTTTCTAGTTCCATCCATTTGGCAGCAAGTTGAAAGATCTTCTTGTTTCTTATTCCATTGTGTAAATGTACCACAGCTTTTTTATCCATTCTTCTGTTGAGGGACATCTGGGTTGTTTCCAGTTTCTAGCTATTACAAATAAATCTGCTATGAACATAATTGAAGAGATGTTCTTGTGGTTTGGTGAGGAATCGTTCGGATGTATAATTTACCTATAGCAAGTGAAACAACTCAATTAGCTTTATGAATAATGACATCAGAACCATTTCTACCAGTCATTTACATCTATGATTTCTTCCCATAAATGAGAGTGTCTGTGACAGGTAAATAGGAACGGCAGTCCTGGCAGTCCTACTTCATTGTCATCTTCATGATCATCCATATCATCATCATCATTCTCTCCTATTCCTCCCCACTTTTCATCCTCATCCTTCTTCTTGAGATGGGGTCTCAGGTATTCCAGTCTTGTATTTTTGAATGCTGGCTTATGTCTGCTGCCCTCTGTTCACACCATCTGTCCTTATAGCCTCTAAGTCCTCAAGTATCATCTCAGGGTTTGATTTGTTTTTCCTGTTTCCTTCAGTATCAAATGAACTCACAGTCAAATGTGAAGGTTTATGAATGTAACTAAAAGTTAGGCTTCTGAACTTCCTGCTGCCACTTTACTTAGCATGGCCATGTCTACACTGCTTCTGAGATCATCAGTGGAACTAGCTCAAGATCGTCTTCCCTTTCTGCTATTTTTTTCCTCCTGCTCTCTGCCTTCTCCTTTCATTCTCTTTGCTTGACAAATTTAACTTCTAACACAAATTAATATATGAACATTGTAAAATTTTGAACCTTAATTTCACCATAAAGATAGATAATAGATGAAAAAATTAAAAACTCTGTCTGCTGTTGTCCATTTCTCTCCTGATATGGAGAATGTGGTATACAAGACAAATATCCTTTTAGGAGTGAATAATTACTACCCTAATTATTGAAGACTGAGTATTAATTTATTTCCATAGTACCCACTCATGAATAAAGGGTACTTACTTTCTAAGTGTGAACCCAACCCTAGGGGTGCTCCATGTGCCATTGCTCTTCAGCATCCTTCAGTGATTGATGAAGGATATCTGATGGCCATCCTAAATGCCCTAAATTTATTTGCAAAGGCCAGAAGGTAGAGAGAAAAAAGATAAGGGAAGGAACTCAGCTAAAAGTTGGATAAAGTCAACAAAAAGACTTGATCTTGAAACCTTAACTCCTGTCTCAGCTGATCATGAGTGTCACTGAATTTTATATACATATAAACGTTTCACTTTTATCCTCAAACAATCGAAAAGAAACAGTTATTTGTGCTTTAGGGCTGCACGGAGAACCTAGAACTTTCTCTGCCTTGCAGTGTTCCGTCCTCTTTTCTGTAGCCAACACAGGCTGCAGTGCTTTCGTCCCATAGTTTATGAAAAGATACTGAGACCTCCCTGGAGACAGTGCTGCTGCCGGGGGTTCTGGGAACTCATTGTGGGACCTGCTGCTTTCTTTTGCTGGCCAGTAATAGCAATGGCTAAATAAACCACTTAAGTTTATTTAAGGAAAGATCCTGTGGTGTCTTAGAGCTTGAGTTTAACATCATTTAATATCATTTACAGTTCAATATCAGGAAGAGTTGAACTATAGTATTAAAAGGAAGAACGATGGCTTTCTTTGGAGAGCTATGACAGATAAGGACTTCTAGGGTAATGGTGAGATTCTATTGATCTGGACTAGGTTTCTTCAGGAGGAGGAGGGGAAAAAGACACGATAATTAATGTCTAGACTGGTCCAGATCAGGAAATAGGAGAGCATAGAGTCTGAACTATGTCAGTTCATCCCTTGGAGACATTTTGATAAACCGAGGCACTAACTTTCCGTTAAAACAGCGTGCTCTGTGTTCCTCCTCATTTTGCCTTTTGATGCAATTTCCAGAACTTGGGAATGTCATGAGCTTGTTTCACCTCGAATCACAGTTTAATATCCTGTATCTGTTCGCTTCCACATCACACGTTTGTGTAATTATTTCAAAATAGACTTCATTACACAACTTCAGGTTCTAATTCCCAATGAGAGAAAGTGCATTTTTATTAGTCTTTTATTTTTATAATTTAATGGGAAATCTTTAAGCTTTTCTTCCCATGGGAAAATGAGCAGATGGATTCATGCCAAGAATCATCTTTATGTTTGAACTGGGATGTTGATGTGCGGATTGTAGTACTTGTGGCAACGGGCCCAAGGAAGTAGTCTTGTGCAGATCGCTAAACAAGTCATGAGAATTGGGGACAAAGTCAGCACCCAAAGAAAGGACAAGGCTCTTTGGATAAGACTATGGATCTGTAATTTGGGGACAATATTTTTTAATCACAGAAACATTTCTTGACCTGGTTTTATTGGAATTTTCTTTATTCCCTAAAGAAAATGAACTTACTCAGATCTGAATGAGGATATTTTAGAGCAATTTGGCAGGTGGTAGTATGGAGTACACAGTGTTCATACCCACATAAGTATGCATATAGAGATATATAAGTCTTTGTATCAGCTGCCTATTGACTACACTCTACTGTGAAACTCTGTGTCCCATTTCTATTAGAGATTTAACACTCACTGTGTTCTGGGATTCTGAAGGACAGCCTGATATACTATACAACATCTCTGATATATTTTCTTTTAAAAAAGTCTATGCTGGACATATAAATACATCTGATGGTTACTGTAAAATGGTTGTTACCTTGATTTGTATAAACTCATTGGTGTGGTCAATACCTGCTAAGATATGGAAAAATACTTCTCAGCTCATCCTTCCTCAGCTGTACATGTGGAAAACTCACATGTATATAAGTATGATATTAAACAAAGTCATGTCTTTACCTGGGTTTCTGTGGTGCAGATGACATATAGAAACCTAGAGTCTTACCCGTGGCCACTCTTTTACTTTTACCTCTGTTCTCGAGCAGGACTTTGTTAACTGTAGGGATTTCTGCTCAGGAAGTATACTACTGATACGAAGTATGGTATTAACAGCTAAGTATCTCTGGACCCTGACTTAGGCTGGTCTACGAATTGAGCAAGAAGATGAAAGAAGTTTGCTCAGAGTCTTTGTCATTGAGATCATTGATCAGCATATTATAAAAAGGACCGAATTTTTTCATTTCTTATGTTATGGAATAAGTTGATCGGCATTTGTTATTACTAAGCTCAATTTTCCTCACTTCTTTGTTCTCAGTAAATTTTTGAAGAGAATGTAATAGGAACTTAAATATATTTTACAAAGCCAGCTGTGCATCAGTAGCTCTAGATGGGATTGAGGTTCAGTAACTTATTGTGAAGAATGCAGATTACAGTAAACTGAAAGGAGATAGAAACTTCTGCATGAACATTTCTGAGACTGGTGCACAGTAGACACTCAGTAAAACTTGAGGACTGCCGCTTTACTTTCTCCCAGGGATGTAGTTCTGGCTTCCTGAATTTCTCTAGCTTCCTGGATTCCTTTCTCTCAAGATCGTGAAATCAGCAGCTATAGTTGGGGAGCAGATTCCTTTAATCATTCATTACCTTCATAATTTCTTTCCACATGAGCTTACTCACACAGCAATAACTAACCATGAGTGATGTTAAAGGTTAAGTTGTCTCCAAATTCAGCAAAAAGATGAGAGAGATTTGCTAGTATTCAGAGACTATACCACAGTGGTGCTCCCCTTATATTACCAGAAAGATTAAACCTTTAAGTTTCTTATGACATTGAATACTCTGATAGATATTGGTTATTACTAAGCATTTTTCTTCATTTTTCAAAAAGTATTTCCCCAGTTATTTATTTAATGTGTGTGTGTGTGTGTGTGTGTGTGTGTGTGTGTGTGTGTACACATGAGTGCTATGGCATGTGTATGGCAATCAGAGGAAAATTGTTGGAGTTGATCCTCTGCTTTTACCAGTCGGGTCCCAGGGATGGAAGTCTAGTCATCAAGCTTAGTGGTAATCTAACCCACTGAGCAGTCTTGCCAACCTCACAGTTTTTTGATTCTTGAAACTTTTTTATATCATGTTTTTT